>PVIU01027706.1:0-19964 GCA_004026605.1 Ondatra zibethicus | reverse complement strand
TCAGTGTCTGTGCTGCTGGGGTTCTATTTAGGAAGTGGTTCCCTGTGCCAATGTGTTCAAGCATACTTCCCACTTTCTCTTCTATAAGGTTCAGTGTGGCTGGCTTTATGTTGAGGTCTTTGATCCATTTGGACTTGAGTTTTGTACATGGTGATAGATAGGGGTCTATTTTCATTTTTCTACATGTTGATATCCAGTTATGCCAGCACCACTTGTTGACTATGCTTTCTTTTTTCCATTTGATATTTTTTGCTTCTTTATCAAATATCAGGTGTTCGAAGATGTGTGGATTGATATCCGGGTCTTCTATTCGGTTCCACTGGTCCTCCTGTCTGTTCTTATGCCAGTACCAGGCTGTTTTCAGTACTGTAGCTCTGTAGTATAGTTTGAAGTCAGGGATTGTGATGCCTCCAGATGAGAACAGCAAATTTAAAACCTAACCTGGGTGATATAACAAGAACTCACCTCAGCTGGGTGGTGGTGGTGTGCACACTTTCAATCCCAGCATTCGGGAGGCAGAAGCAGGTGGATTTCTGTTAGTTCAAAGCCAGCCTGGTCTACAGTGGAGATTCTAGGATAGCCAGGGGTATACAGAGAAACCCTGTCTAAAAACAAAACAAAACCTCATTTCAACAATAACTCTTAGTGTGTGTTAGAATGCCTGTTTAGGGGGCTGGAGAGATGGCTCAGTGGTTAAGAGCACTGACTGCTCTTGCAGAAGACCTGAGTTCAATGCCCAGCACCCACATAGCAGCTCACAACTGTCTGTAACTCCAAAACTTGATATCCTCACACAGACATAAAAGCAGGCAAAACACCAGTGCACATAAAATAAATAATTAAAAAAAAGAATGCCTGTTTAGTATGTACAAGTCCCTAGATTTGATCTTTAGATCAAGCAAAGAGGGAGGGGGCAAGGGAGAGGTGACTGTAGCTAGGGCTACACAGAAGGTGAATGGGATTCTTCTGTGCATGTTCTCTCTCAAGTCAGGCTGCATCTGCCACAGTGAAGTCAGCTGCAAGCCTGGGATGGTTAACTTAGGTTGCATGGGAAGCCCATGGGGTTTGTCTAAGCTGTAACTTTCATGTCCTTCCCAACTTCACACTTCCTGGGCTTCCCCCTGGGCTTCCTTCGTCTTTCAGGGCCTCGGTGACAGGCAAATATTTATCTGTCATGCACAGCATTTCTCAAGAACTTGTTCTCTCGGTTGATGACCCTGCATGGAATTTTCTAGCTTGGCCTGTTCACCGGAGGAAAAATGGCTGGAGTTCTTGACAGGGCCATGCAGTGTGAAGTCAAAGGGAGCATCTCACTAGACTCACAGAACCTCCAGCCTCCAGCTCTCTCTGCATCCATGCTAGCTCGCGGATCACTGCCCCAGGAAGCTAGAGGAGTGGAGGGCTCCCCCGTACCTACTCATACCCTCAGTGCTCACACTCCAGACATGTCCCTGCCATCTTTTCACATTTGAAAGGCAAAGGCCTAAAAAATATGATGGTTACCTGCCATCCATGGCTGTACACATTTACATGACTCAAAAGCAGTTAACCACTGGCTAGTCACGTAGCTCAGCTGGTAGAGTGCTTAACACTTATGAAGCCCCATGTTCAGTCCCCAGGGTGGAACACAATGAGCACGTCAGTCATCTCAGCACTCAAGAGGCAGAGGCAGAAGAATCAGGAGTTAAAGGTCATCCTTGGCTGCACAGCAAGTTTGATGCCAACCTGGGCAGCATGAAACCCTGCCTTAAACAAAATAAAACAAAAACCCCCAAATCCAATAAAAATTGTTCTCCTTGAATAAAAAATAGATTTTTATTAGACAGTATTGGCTTGGACTGTCATCTTAAAAGAAGTCCAGATTGTCATCTTAGAGGAACTGGGTGGGCTTAGTTTTTTCAACAAACACTTGTCACCAGCAGTTTGCAGAGCCCTGACTACCGGGCACTGGGCAGGAATGACAGGTTGGTCCTGGGGTGGAAAAGGCATCTGCTAAGTAGTAGGGGCCAAGGCAAGGAGGAGGGAGAGGAAGTGGGGAAGGCCAGAGCGGGTCGGGTCCCTGGAAAAAAGGACATCTGGATATACATCTGTCAGCTAGGCCAGCTCGGGGCCAGCCCTTCTCCCTTTCACTTTTGGTTTATTTGGTGGGAGGGGGAGTGTTGTTGCCACAGCACACAAGGGAGGTCAGAGGTTAACTTGGCAAAGAAGGTTATCTCCTTCCTCCCTGTGGGTTCCACTGTCATCAAGCTTGGTGGGAAAGTGACTACACCCTCTGAACCACCTCAATGACCTATGCTCTTTTCTGCCATCTGGGGTTCTAATTATGTATGGTCCCTACTACCTGAACTGTGTCCCCCATTCTTGCTGGAACAAAGAATGGAAGTTTGCTTCGTTCCTGTTAAGGGGTTTGTTTCAGGCAGCTCCACTGTGTAGATAGGACTGGACTGGAACTGGCTCTATAAACCAAGCTAGCCAAGAACTGTCTATGCTCCTGCCTCAGCCTCTTGAGGGCTGGGATTATGGGGTCCATCACCACACCCAGATGAATCCAGCCTAGAGTTTCTCTGGGGCCAATAACACAGAGCTCTTAGCTGTGGCCCCAGTTTACAGAGTAGGGAGATTTGGAGCTCAGTAAAAAGGCTTTTGTGTCCTGGAAGAGGAGGCTCCTCCAGGAAAGTGAAATTGCAAAGAAGGTAGGGACACCCCTAAATCCATTACAAAGGGCCAATATCCTGCACCCCAAGAAGTCCCTAGGTGGCTGGAGAAGTGAAAGGAGAGAGAGAGAGAGCTCATTCCCACGGTGGCCTAGGAGTCAATGCTGGGCTAATAGAACTGGCAGGCTTCCTCAGCCAGCTCAAAGCCCAGCTGCTGCTGGGGGGCCGGAAGGGAGGGCACGGAGAACGACGAACCCCTCACCCACCCCCACCCCCACACACATTCTGTAGCACTAGGACAGGTGCGTCCTTGATCTGGCTCCCAACCTTGAAGCTGCTTTCCTGCTAGGACTTTGTCAGCAGCAGTTAATTGACCCGAATTCTGAGCTGGTTTGAGAGAAGGGAGCCAGAGTGCCGCCCATGAGGCATCTCTTACGTGGAAGGCCCTCACTTAAGCCTCCTAACCGGAGGCTGATGATGCTGCAGGGACAATTATCTTCCCATGTATTGCAGCTCAGGAAGGGTAATCTGCCAGAGGGTGATGACGAACGAAGGCGACCGTGAATGCTCCTGCAGCCCACGTGCCCCCCTCCCCCGCCCCTCGAATTTACAGATCCCAAAGCACTGGCTTCCGCCCGGACATCCCACGAGCCTCCCTGAACCGCCATACTCAAGGTTCCCCGGGAGGCGGTCCAGAGGTACTGGGGTGCAGCGTGGGCACCAGTGGGAGCTGTGCCCGCCGTGCCAACCCCCACCCCCAGCCCCAGGCGGCCGCTAAGCTGCCCTTTGTTTCCAGGCTGCTGGAGACTTGTGCGGAGTCATGGTCACGTGGCGCTTCCGGCACGGGGTGTTCCAGGCTCCACGCCAGGGCCCGGAGACGCCCCCCCACTCCCCCACCCCCCCACCCCCGCTCTGGGCCAGCCTGTGGGTTTCTGGCTGCCAGCCTAACACAGAGCCCCTTATCCCTGCTGGGCCCAGAGCCTGCCAAGCAGCTCAGCTCCGGGTCGCAGAGCCTCTAGCGTCCACTCTCCCAGGCTCCCAGCTGCTCTGTTCAGCCTTCTCTAGTTTTACATCCGGGACTGTCTCCTGGGCTCTTCCCACTCCTATATTCTAGATGTCAAGTGCTTGCCATCACCTTCTCTTGCCTCCAGAAACCCTGTAGAGTAACTAAGTGCCACACAAATCCTCAGTCTCCATTCCATCACTTAAGGGGGTCCCTCCCTTCCTTGGCCACAGCCAGCAAGCATACACAAACCAGCAAGCAAAAACAGATGTCAGTTTGTTGGGCTGGGTCTCCTCCTCTTAGACGGACAAAAGCCTGAACCTGGTAGAAATGCATCCCTTCCCTCTGCAGCCCAGCCCATCGAGTAGGCAGGCCCACAGGACAACATCACTCTTAGGAACTGTGAGGCCTTCTGGGGAAGACCTGATTCTCAGCAAGTTCCAGAATTCATCCACAAGGCTGGAGCAATAGCTCAACAGTTAACAGCACCTACATCTGGCGGCTCACACCCCTTCCCCTCCCCCCATCTCCAGCGCCAGGGTATCTGATGCCTCATAGGACACAGGCACTCACATGCAGGTACCCACATATAGGCACACCTACTGTAATACTCGTAATTGAGAGGGAAAAAAGGTATTAAAAAAGAATGCAATCAGTAAATGTTTATTGACAGTATACTATGTGCTGGTAAACTAGCCCCTCCCAGAGTGTGTTAATCCCCCCCTCCCAAGAGTGCATTTAAAGGAGAGGCAACCTCCCCAGGCAGCCCTCCTCAAGGGCCTGTCACTTCGCACCTGGGGGACTTTGGAGTGGAGGGCTGCCAGGGAAAATAAAGCAGTCCAGAGTGGGAGGGGAGGCTGAAGGGGCACACCATATGCCAAGGGTGGAGATGTGTGTCGCCGTTTCCTCAGGGCTTGGTGGGGAAGAGCAGGCAGGTGAATCCCCGGCTGCCGCTGTGTCTGTCCACGAGGGGCAGTGGGTGCTTAGTGTAGTGCTGAACCATGGCGGCCACGGAGGAGAAGAGCTGTAGGAGGAGGCGGGGCGTCTGTGGGGTCTCTTGAGCTTTATTCTGCCAGCAACTTTCTAAGGCAGCTGTGGGGCCTAGCAGGGGAGCTGGCCGACAGTTTTTTTTCTAGATATTTTTCTTCCCTGTGTGCCATGAGACTATAATGCCATTTTGCTGTCTGGTTTCAGGCCTGCAACTGCCCTGGCGTGCTCTGACGATGGCCAGGCCGGGTTTCCAGAGCTAGGTGACAATTGCTTTAGGTGTAGGCCTCTGCCCTGCTCTTTCTCCAGGGAAGCTGAGTGGCAGGTAGCTTTGATAGGCTGAATTCTACCAGTTGCTGGGGAGAAATCCCTCGGAGATTTTTGCCCTCCTCCCAGATGGTCTCAGTGTCCTCACCTTGACCCTATGAAGACTGAACCCCATGGCAGAGGAAGCACTTCCCCCGAACAAGGTGGGTATCACTGAACCCATGGCGGAGGAAGCACTTCCCCAGAACAAGGTGGGTATCACTGAACCCATGGCGGGAGGAAGCACTTCCCAGAACAAGGTGGGTATCACTGAACCCATGGCGGAGGAAGCACTCCCCCAGAACAAGGTGGGTATCTTTCCACAGTGCCAGATGTCTGCGAAGATGTTCAGGCCTCTGTCTTCTGACGCACTCGCTCTGTAGACCAGGCTGGCCTCAAACTCACAGAGAAACCACCTACCTCCGCCTCCCAAGTGCTGGGATTAAAAGTGTGTGCTGCCACCACACAGCTTAATTTTGTTTTTACACAGGAGCTCACTGTGTAGCTCTAGCTGGCCTGGATCTAAAGAGATCCATCTGCTTCTGCCTCCCAAGTGCTAGGATTAAAGGTGTGTGGCACCATGTCCAGCTACCTTGTTTTGTTAGATTTCTTTAAAATCTGTTTTCATGGGTATAAATGTTTTAGGTATGAGCACCCATGCATGCAGTGCCTGCAGAGGCCAGAAGTGGGCAGTGAATCTCTCAGAACTGGGGTTATGGACAATTGTAAGCTGCCATGTGGGTACTGGGAACTCAACTTGGGTCCAAACCAGTAAGTGCACCTAACCACTGAGCCATCCCTCCAGCCCCCACCTTGGTTTTTGAGACAAGGCCTCTTACTGGCTGGTAGCTCACTTTGGAGACTGGATGGCCAATGAGCCCAAGATCTGGATTTCTACCTCCCCAGCACCAAGACTATAAACCCAAGCCACCACACTTGATTGATTTTGCATGGGTTCTGGGGCACAAACTCAGATCCCTATATTGCAAGACTTATAGATAGAACTGTCTCAGAGGCCCCCACCCTCTGCCGTTTCTGCTCAACCCAGGGTGGGTGCCAGAAGCAAACTGTGTGTTTCCTCCAGACACACACATGCTCTTGGCCAGGCCCAGGGTGCTGCACTGTGGCCCACCTTGCTGATTTGGCCCATGGTTCCTCCAGCACCCACCTCCTCATGATTCCTGCCCTCCCTGCCCAGGGCATAGTGGTGTCCGCCATCCAGTTGCCGGATGGGAATGTTGAAGACCCGGCCTTTGAGGAGCACTGCCAGAGTGAAAGGCTGGGAACTGTGAGGCCCGGAGCTCAGACGCACAGTATAGGCTCCATCCTGTGGAGGAGACCCCAGCCATGAACTTCACTTTCTGATTGCCTAAGCCCAGCTGAGCAACCATGTTCCGTGCCTCCCTGACCCTCCTCCTGCTGCCAGCCTAGTCAGCCACGGGCAGTGAACAGAAGGGATTTCAGAGAAGGCCAGGAGTCCACAGATGCCCACCTTTTGGAAGTGAAGCAGGGCTCTCTCGATGGCTTGGCGGTCACAGTTCCCTGAGTACCAAGGCTGACCACGGAGGCTCCCATCCTATATAATTGAGTTACTCAGAGATGTGTTCAAGCACTCGGTTGGTCATGGAGGGCAGAGAACCCTGCTGTACAACTATTTGTGTTTACATCTGCCAGCCCCAGACTGAGCCCTGCGAGCAAAACCAAGTAGTGTCTGGGCCCGGAGTGCAGCATTGGGGAGCTGGACACTGTGTTCAGTGTGTGTTCCTTGTGGTGGTCCAGGCCTCAGGCCAGGGGTGCTCACCCACAGTCTGCCCCCGGCTTCTGCTCACCTTGGCAGCAGAGGTGCTCAGAGCAGGGACTATAGAGGAAGCAGACAGCCTCCTCTGCCCTGCTGAGAGAAGCAGAAAAGAGAGTTGGAGCCAGGAAGGGGTTGGGTAAGCAGACTTCATGGGCAGGGGCAGCAGCAGAGGGTGCCATGCCAGTATGTCTAAGCCTGACATAGGGCATCCAGAGCTCCGTCTGTTCCCAGGCTCAGCACTCTTGGAGGACCCACCAGACAGTCCTTGGGTGATATCCAAATGAGAGCTGATCTTGGGACACACACTGGCAGCTTCCCGATTTAGTGCAGACCCTGGGAAATGCCCAGGAAAGTCCTCTCAGGCCTGACCGTGGCAGAAATCAGAGCTGCAAGGACCCCCTTGATGAAGTGAAGTGGGGCCTGGGAACCTGGGGGTGGCCTGTTGTCTGCAGGGCTGGGAGGGAGAGAGTGGGAACCCAGCAGAAGCGTCCCATTCAGGCTGTAGGTGTACATACTCACCTTTCAACGTGGTATCCACCGTTCCCTGGGACACAGGAGGCCTGGTCAGATGAGAGCTAGACTTCCAAGCTGCTACCCACGTCCCGAAGCCGCACCCTGAGCCTCCTCCCACCCTCCGGGCTCGCCTCCTCCCTGAACACTACTTTCTTACCTTCCAAGACTCCCGGTGAACAACCATGGACCTGCACGGGATAAATTGGAAAGCAGAGCTCAGATTTTTTTCCTTTTCTTTTCTTTCTTTCTTTTTTTTTTTATTATTTTTGAGGGGCTGGAGAGATGACTTAGAGATTAAGAGCACTGGCTGCTCTTCCAGAGGTCCTGAGTTCCCAGCAACCATATGGTGGCTCACAACCATCTGTAATGAGATCTGGTGCCCTCTTCTGTCCTGCAGGCAGACATGCAGACAGGATACTGTATACATAATGAATAAATAAATCTTTTTAATAAATATTCTTCTTGAAACAGGGTCTCACTATGCATCATCAGCTGACCCAGAACTCTACGTAAACCAGATTGGCCTTGAACTCACAGAGATCTGCCTGCCTCTGCTGCCCAAATGCTGGGACTAAAGAAAGGTGTTTGCTACCATGTCTGGCCTCTGGGGTTTCCTTTCTTAGTGAACTAAGTGCCCCAGGTTTTTCCCACTGCTATGACTTACCTGGGCAATCCAGATGTTCTTGGCAGAGGGACTGGGGGTATCAGGGCTTTGGAGCTTGGAGTCCTAGTCAAGGCTGGGACTAAAACAGAGAGGGCAGGTAGGGTTTGGCTGGGGGCCGGGCAGGGAAGTCTAGGCTGACCAGATGTGACTCAGGACAGTCTAGCGGTCTAGTTCTGCTCCCTTTGACCTGGACTCTCCTGAAGCCCTTTGACTCATAGGGAGATACCAGCTTGGTGGCCTGGCTGCATGAGATGAGAAGCTCCACCCAGCCCTTGGCAGGGACAGTGTGGGTCCTCCTGGACTAAAGGCAGAAATAAAGATGGCCAGGCGGGGTTTGGAGGGGACAGGGTGGGGCAGGCGCTTGCTCACGTGGCTCAGGCTCACACTCCAGGTAGATGTCCTCATTCTGTTTCTCTGCAAGGTCTGTTACCTAAGGTATGGGACCATGGGTTTCACTAGACTTGTGGTGCCTTTTAGGAATAAGAAGGGTGGCCAGGAGGTGGTGGCGCACGCCTTTAATCCCAGTACTCAGGAGGCAGAGGCAGGTGGATCTCTGTGAGTTCGAGACCAGCCTGGTCTACAAAAACTAGTTCCAGGACAGCTAGCACTGTTACACAGAGAAGCCCTGTCTCGAAAAACAAAACAAAACAAAAACAAACAAACAAAAAACCCCACAAAAACAAAACACCACACAAAAACAAATAAAAAACAAAGAAGGAATAAGAAGGCTGTGCCTCAGCTAGTGGGAAAGAGGGACATGAAAGAAGCCACTGATTAGAGAAGGGTAGCTCAAGGCGCTGCACTCCCCCTTATCTACACAGTAGGGGCCTCTCTTCTCTTTTAGGGGTACCCACAGAGAGTGGAGGAGAGGCTCTGGGTGACACCCCCAGGACCACTGGCTTATCCCTGTGGGAGAGGGCAGGACTCTGCACCAGACCTTTCCCCAGGCTACCCAGTGCCCATTCTACTCCTATCAGCTTCCTAGAAAACTTCCCTAGACTACAGGACAGAGAAGGAGCTGCTCACCACTCTAGCAGGTGCACCTCGCCCTGGAAGAAAAAGGGAGAATCGTGAACATCGGCAGGTGAGGAGGAGCCTGGGCCCCCTTAATCACAGTGCCCCTCAGAGCCAGCTCTGGAGACCCAGGAGAACCCACTGCATTTGCTCATCTTCTTTCTTTGCAACTCTGAAATATCACCAGACTTGACCTCTCACTGAATTTTTTAGACTTTACTCCAGATGACTTTATGGTAGGGAACAAAACAAAACAATGCAGCCACCGTCAAGGTCATGAAGGTTTTTCAGCAACTAAGAAGAAGAAGATGGATTGTGCCGCAAGTAAGCTGTTTGACCTTGGGCGGGAAAAAGCAAACTCTCCTGCAACCTGTTTTAGACAGGACGGTTCAAGTAGTCCATCCCCGTCCCGACATCCTAGGGTTCTGGGTCAATGGCAAGTCTCTGGACACTGGAGACAATCATAGCATGGATTGAATCAGAGTGGTGGCCCCAGGGGCCCCCAGTGATGAGGGATAGTATACATAGGAAGGGCCTTAGATTTGACCTCTTCATTCTAGGGTGCCCCTCACCTGATCCAGGGAGCACAGCAGCTGTAGACAGGGCCTGGAGGTCAGGGCCTCTGCTTTTGAACTGCTTGGGGCACAGTAGTTCATGTCTCTGGGCCTGTCTCCTCACTGTCTCACTGGTGGTAATGATACTTATACTGACTGCCTCAGGGGCTGGGCAAGCCAAAAGGATGCCTGGCTAGGAGGTGTGCAACAAGCCCAGTTCAAGGCAAACCCAAAACTCTAGCCTGTGGTGGAGAAGTCTTTCCTCCCAATGTGCAGCCAGGGAAAGAGGGGGACACTCCACTTTACCTCGCCTTCCAAAAACAGGTCCCTGCTTTGGGGCAGCGGGCTGCAGGCTCATCGCCATCTTCAGCTGTGGGAACGATGGGGTTAGTGAGGGAGGGGGGAAGTGAGGAGCAAGGAAGCTGGGGTGGGAGGGGTAGAGCTATGTGCTCCTTTCAAATCCAACACTGACTGTTAGCATGCCTGAAGTCAACGCAGGAAGAGCAGAAGTTCAAGGCCAGCCTGGGCTCCAGGAGACCCTCTTTCAACAGCCCCCTCTCGCCCAGAAAACCCATCCAAACAAACAAGTATCAAACATTACAAGAGAGGTGTAGGAGACAACACTTTCTTTACTGTGAATTTTCCCTGTGTGTTTGTTTCTTTATATTTAGTCTATAAAATACACAAGCAAAGGGATAGCTTTCAAAACAGGTAACCAGATCACAGAGGGAAAGGGAGCTGGGAGTGAGGACAGCTGACCGCTCTGCCCAGAGAGGGCTCCTAGGGCCCAGAACCTAGGTGAGGGCAAGCTGAGCTCCCATCCAGCCCTAGCAAGGACGGAAGAGGGGAGCAGGAGCCCTGTCAAGCAGTGGGGTGGATTCGGAAGGAACAGAAGGGCCCTCTAGGCAAGTGGGAGGAGCTCCTCAGGGTTATTTGACTCTGGCTTCTGCTGCACCGGGCACCAGAGGTTTCAGGGCTTTTAGACTGTAAATGTGTAGTTGAGGTGAGGGGGCTTGCTTAGGAGACCTCCGGAAGATTCACTCACCGGGAAATGGTAGCCAGAGGCAGGGCGCGGAGGGAAGGAAGGATTTGTGGGGAGTTCTCTGGCCACGGTAGGCTGAGGCAGGGGTGGCGATGATTTGGATGGACCGAAGGGCCCAGGACGATCTGGAAAAGACTCTGTGCTTTGTGGACTGGGGAGAGGGAGGGAATTCTTCCCTCGTCTGTTCAGCTTTCAACACTTCCCACCTAGCCCCCATCTCTCCCTCCCTCCTCCTGTCCCCTCTACTTATTGGCTTCTTGACATCCCCGTCTCCATGGCAACTGGAGACAGTCAGCTTCCCTGCCCCCACCTGGCTGAGCCCAGGGGGTGAGAGATGCCAGCGGTGGTGGCTTCTCAGGGCACTCCCACCCTGGCTGGAAAGCTGCGCAGAGATTTTAGAGGGGGGAACGCAAGGCCCTAGGGACTGGGTCGGGCTTCCTGCTTTGTCGATGTTGCCTTGGTTACCTCACCCCTCCCTCCTGCCTCTTTCCCATTCTCCCTCTTTCCAGTTTTTTTCCCTCCCTTCTTTCCTTGTTTGCCCAGTCAAGAGGACTCAGTGGCAGCCAGTTGAGGTCCTTCCCTACCCCAGCTCAGGCAAGGGAGGAGAGTTCGCTTCTCCTGGACTCCTCCATGGTTGGGCCCTCTTGCCCTGACCCAGCCTCTCCCTCCTCAATCCTCACCCAGATACAAGGAGTCCTCTTTAGAGCCAAGAGACTGTGCAGGGGCCAGGCTGAGGGGCGCAACCTCGCAGGGGGGCAGCTCATATTTATCCTCCTCTTCTACCTCCTCCTGAGCCTTCAAGAAGGGATGCTGGTGGCACAGGGAAGATGGAGGATGGAACATGTCAGGCCCCAGGAGCCGATGTCTCTCTCTCTCTATCCCAGTCCCCGTCTTCAGCAATTGGCCTTACCCTGTGTCTCCAAGTCTCTGGGCCAGGCAGGAAAGATGGGCTTGGTATATTTTCTCTCCAAACTGGGGTGTCTGGATAGATAGACTGGGGTGTCTGGATAGATAGACTGGGGTGTCTGGATAGACAGACTGGGGTCTCTGGATAGATAGACTGGGGTCTCTGGATAGATAGACTGGGGTGTCTGGATAGACAGACTGGGGTGTCTGGATAGACAGACTGGGGTGTCTGGATAGACAGACTGGGGTGTCTGGATAGACAGACTGGGGTGTCTGGATAGACAGACGGGTTTTGCTTCATGTCACCCGCTTCTAGCACAAGGCTTTACTCTCTCTCTGGTAAATAACAAACCACCTGCCCTTAACTATGGGCTACTACCCTACAACTAAAGGAACCCATAAAAATGGACATTTCTAGCAGCAGAAGCAATGAAACAGGGGTGTTGAAGCATGCGAACCCCTACAGGTGCTTGTTCCACCTATGGATGGCTCTTAACCCTACACCAAAGGCAGGTGAGAGAATCAGGCTTGAGGGCTAAGCCTTGCTGGACAATTGATGGGACAGGTTATCTAGAGTCACTCAGAGAGATCCAACTTTGGGGGACCTGGGTCTGCTAGGGTCCTGTGACCCACTGTATCACTTACCTACACATCTGGCAGGTGGCAGTGGTGGCCCCAACCTGTAAGCAGACTCTACTCAGCTCTGTCCAAGGGGACCCTTTGTTGTATCAGGGTGACACTGCACTCTAGACTATTGACACCTGTAACTATGAATGTTCCCTGCAGACGCTGTGTGACATGGTGGATCTGAGATCAGAGCAATGGAAAGAAGAGACTGGAGGGAGGGGCAGAACTAGTGGCCTTTGGTGCCCAGCTGGATGAGTTGGTACCCTAGGGAAGCTGGCCACAGTGCTGACAGAGTGGAAGCCCACAGATACTCAATCAGATGGGGTAGAAAGAGATGCCTCTTGCAGTGAAGGAAGACACTTGCAGTAAGCGAAGACAAGGGGGACAAGCAGGAGAAAGAGGTGTACTCACCGGGCCTTGCTGTCATTGAACCTGTCCTAGAAGGGAGTAGAGGGAGTGGTCAGTACAGCTGGGACTCCCCCTGCCCAGAGTCCTGCATCTCTAGAGTCTGAACAGCCATAGGTGCCTGAGGCTTCTCTGGGACCAAGTCTCACCATGGCAAGGTCGATGAGCTGAGCCCTTTTGCCTCTCCAGAGCCTAGGAGCTGCCACAAATGTCCTGGGGGACAAGGGCCTATTGTTTCTGTTATTTGCATATTCTAAGTATTGGGAAGGTGTCCACCTCTACCTGTGGTTTCCCACCCCAAATGGACTTTGTCCAGGACACTCCCAGGGCCCCCTGCTCTCCCTCTCATGGCTGTGGTCTCCAGCTCTTCTGCCGAGCTAGAAGAAAGACCTAAGATGGCCCATGTTCGGGTCTCAGGTAGAATTGCCTTTGCAGATCTGTATGGGTTACATGAATGGACGGATCCCTTGCAATCACTTTTCCTGGTCCTTTACTCTTATTTTCACTTGTTGGTGGGTGGTGACCACCAAACAGAGAAGTTAAAGGTTAGGGAAAATCCAGAACCTCTCATATTTCATGTGATTGCTTTATTCTCTAATGGAGGTGTCTATTTATCAAGCTGGATGTGGTGACGCACACCTTTAATCCCAGTACTCAGGAGCCAGAGACAGGTGGATCTCTATGAGTTTGAGTCTAGCCTGGTCTACAGAGAGAGTTCCAGGACAATCAGGGCTACACTGAAGAGACCCTGTCTCTAAAAGAGCAGCCAACCAACAAAACAGCAACAACACAAATCTCCTTATCAAACATCTAGTACCCACTAGTCACTGTTCCAGGCGGCGCGGAGGCTACGGAAAACAGGCAAGCCTTACATGTGCCATTTCCTCACTGGACTCTCAAAATAGCTTCCTGATGCAAGCACCAGTTTCACGGTCACTGTCAAAGGAGGATGCTCAGCCTGTCAGTCACCTCTTATTGCAGCAGCAGTGCCAACACCGAGAGATTCCGTTTCCTCCCAGCTCCGGAGGACAGAAGGCCAAGACCGGGCTTGGTTTCTGGTGTGGCCTCTGTTCCCGGCTTGGATTCCACTACTCTTTGTGTGTCTTCGTGTGGTCTCATGACTGTGGGCACAGAGGGGGGCTGAGCTGGGCCTTATTTCTTCTTATAAAGACACAAGACTACAGCATCAGGGCCTTACTCTTGCGACCGCACTTAATTGCCTCCCTGAATGCTCTATGCCCACTTACAGCCACTAGGTCTAGAAGAGGGAAGCTCCACTCAGCCCTTAATGTTGAGGCTCTGAGAAACTGCATCAAGTTTCCTGGGCTGGGGGCAGAGCTCAGTCGACACAGCACTTGCCTAGCATACACAGAGCCCTGTCTTTGACCCCCTCATGCCCCATAAAAACTAAAGGTGGTGGTGGTGCACACCTGTAATTCTGGTAGGAAAATTAGAATTCAAGGCCATCCTTGGCTGCTTATCACGTTCAAGCCCAGCTTGAGCTTCTTAAAGACCCTGTCTCAATAAAGAAACAAAGAACAAAATTTTTAGAAGCCTCGAAAAGTCACTAGGGTAACTCAATAGGGAGCCCAGGTGGAAGTGGGGGGAATGGAGGAGACATAGGATCAATCCCACCTGAAACTAGGTACTACCTGGCTCAGCGCTCTTCCCTATTCGAACCAAGAGACAAGGAGCCATTTTTCTCAATGCCTCTTGCTTATACACGAGGAAAGCAAGGTCTGGAATCACTAACTATGGGAACAAAGTCTACAGGTCAGACTGAGTGGAACATTCTAGATGCCACCCCAGACCAACCTGAACTGATAGAATTTCCCAGCGGTACCACTCTCCCACCCTCATCTCCGCTACTCATTCCTGCTCAAGCCTTTGCATAGGCAAATTGCAGGGCCTGGGAGCAGGGAAGGACCACAGGGAGGAGGACAGAGTCTGTGTCTTCTCCACAGCTGCACAGAGGTGAAGAGGGAAGGGAGCAAGGGACCTGCTTCAGCAGCCTTGTCAGACAGGGGATTTGAACGTCCCCTTTCTTTGACTGGGATGGCTTTGTGCACACCATGACAGTCCCTCTGGATGAATTCCTAGATGGGATTCCAAGGACTCCCATTCTGAAGGTTGACATCCTCACTGGCAGCACCCAAGCATCCATTTTATGGTGTTTTCAGAGCACAAAGTGATTCCTCAGATTTCTGAGGTCTCATCTACTGATATCCAATGTGAACATTTAGGCCAGGATAGTCAGTTAACCCTTAGGGAACACAAAGCCAGTTCCTCCACTTGCCCTGCCCCTGGAGGGCTTATTTAAAAAATCTTAGGTCTCCAGATGCTCTCCAAGACTATAAGAATTAGATGCCCCAGGCAAGAACTGGGGTTCACACTATCTATAATGGCATCATCATCTCCTCTGAAGTCAAGTCTGAGGAGTCTTGCTCAGTAGAAGATCTGGGTATGGCTTCTCATAGGCCATTTTGGAGTCTCCTATAGGCCTTAGCTCCCCTGCAGAGGCAGAATAACAGAGACCCAGTCCCCGAAGGGCTGCTGGAGCGACGGAGAGAGCAAAGAGAAGGTTAGCTTCTCTAGACTTTGTTTCCTTTTGTGTGGACGGGAACACTAGCAGAAGAGTTCACGCGTGCAGAGGTGGCTCAAGACTGCAATCCCAGGCTGAGGCAGGAGGATCACAGAGAATTCCAGACCTGCCTGCCCTACTACAATGTGAGATTAAATCTCAAAAGAACAATAGAACCCAGAAGACATCCATCATTGGCAGCGCTTTCTGGGGGTTTGATTAGCTAATGACATGTATTAGCTCACCTGAACTCAGGACACCACAGCTGAAGCTGTAGCTGCCCCAAAATGGAGAAAGTGGCTAGGTTGGGTTTAGGTCCTGGTATTAGTAGAGGGAAGACAGCAAATGGAAGGTCTGGGGTGCCTTCTGTGGACCTGAAGGAACACAGGTAACCAGGCTGTGGCCTAGGGTCTCAGGGAGTGCAGTGTGTAGAGCCGGAGTCTCTGAGGCGCTGGTGTCTGGACTCCTGGAAGACTGAGGGAAACAGAAATCAACCTATTGGGCTACTGGGCATGCTAGTTATCTTTAGGGGGTGGTAACCACGCTAAGGATGTTTCCTTCAATTCACAGAAGTCAGACACCTTCCAAGCCTGCCAGACAGACAGGGGCTGGCATTGTGCCAGAAAGATGCCCCATGCCAGACCTTAAGCCAGAAGTGGGCCCTAAGAGAAATGTCCCCAAGGCAGCATAGTGACAGATGGACTCTCTCCAGAGGTTGTTGGGACTGAGAGAGGTATTCAGATAGTCAGTGCTGGCAAAGACTATGTCTGCAATGAGCATGCCTCTGTCAGGTCAGCTTGGCCAGGACCTTTGGTACATTGTTTCTAGAAGGTTCTCTGGTCTTCCTGGAGATGCTGTGAGCTATAGAATATTTTTCCTTTGTTGTTATTGAGCACAACAAGATTCTGAACACAGTATCCTAAATCTGCTGCTTCTAAACATGAGACCAGCCTGGGCTATGTAAGACCTTGCCTCAAAAACCAGACCAAACCAATGCCCACCTGTAACCCTAGAATTTGGGAAGAGGAATCAGGAAGACCAGGAGTAAGGGCCATCCTTGGCTACTTACTCAGTTCAAGGCCAGCCTAAGCTACAAGAGAACCTATCCCAAAACAGCGTTGTTGAGATGACTTATCAGATAAAGTTGCTTTCGATAACCTGTTCGATACCCAGAACCCACATAAAGGAAGGAGAGAAACAGCTTCCACAAGGTGTCCTCTGACCTCCATGTGCTCTCTGGCACACACACACACACACACACACACACACACACACACGAAATAATGTCAGGCTGGAGAGACAGATCAGCAGGTAAGAGGGCCTGAGTTTGGTTTCCAGCATCCTTGTCAGATGGCTCCCAACGACTTTTTAAACAAGTGTTTATTTATGTATATATTTTATGTATATGGGTGTTTTTTAAAAAGATTTATTTATTATATATACAACATTTCTTCCATATATGCTTGCATGCCAGAAGAAGGCACCAGATCTCATTATAGATGGCTGTGAGCCACCAAGTGGTTGCTGAGAATTGAACTCAGGACCTCTAGAAGAGCAGTCAGTGCTCTTAACCTCTGAGCCATCTCTCCAGCCCATGTATATGGGTGTTTTGTCTGCATGTTTTGACACACAAGAAGAGGATATTGGATCCCATGGGACTACAGTTATAGACACTGTGAACCACCTTGTGGGTGGTGAGATTTGAACTCAGGGCCTCTGGAAGAGCAGCTAGTGCTCTTAACTGCTGAGTCATCTCTTCAGCCCCAGCAACCACTTCTAATTCTAGCTCCAAAGGATCCAATGCTCTCTTCTAGATGAACACACATACAATCTAAAATAATTTAAAAAATAATTTAAGTCAATCAAGCTTGGCATGGTAGCTCATGCCTTTAATCTCAGCACTTGAGAGACTAAGGAAGAGGCAGGCAGGTCTCTGTGAGTTCCAGGCTAGCCTGGTCTACATAGCAAGTTCCAGGACAGCCATGGCTACATAGTGAGACCTTGTATCAAATAACAACCAAAACCAATCAGCCAATATTCCTCCCTTGGAGCCCCTCCCACTATTAGGTGTTCTCTCCCACTTTTTCTTAATGAAACTATGTTTGCTTTGCTTTTGTTATTGTTGTTGCTGCTTGTGGACAACTACACTGACCCAAGACTTTCGCAGAGGCCCTGATGAAAGGACAAAGGGAACTTCAGTTCTGTGTCCTTGTCCAGCCTCGCAAGGCTGGTCCCAGGGCTGGAGGCAGGGCTTCAAAGAAGTCAAGGTTGCAGCTTCTGGGGACCCAGTTCTTTCCCTTTGGCTGTGGCTATCAGTCCTAAGGCAGCCGGGCCGGAGGTATCCAGTGTTCTCTTTGCCAGCATTGTCTGACAGCTTTCTGCTGCCCTTGTCCCATCCCCCTACCTGTAATTAGCAATAAACTTGCTTGCCATAAGTCAACTGCTTATGGGAGACCTCCTGACCCAGCCGTTGCTTTGTCTTCTTTATTTCTCATCTTAGTCCTTCCATTTGACACTCAGTCCTTTATCCTTGCTGGTTCAGGTCAGCTGTTGTTATGGTTTTTGACACAGGATCTCACTGTGTAACCCTGGATGGCCTGGAACTCGCTATGTAGACCAGGTGGTCTTGAACTCACAAGATCTGCCTGCCTGTCTCCCGAGTGTCAGTATTAAAAGTGAGTGCTATAGCACCCAACTGTTTTTTTTTTTCAAGTCAAAGTCAGTCAGTAAGGCATAATGGTGTACCTCTGCAACCCCAGGAGCTGGTAAACGGAGGTGGGAGGTTCAAGACTACCCTCTGCTACATTCCTCTGCAAGTTCAAGGTCAGCGTGGGCTACATGAGACCCTGTCCCAAAACAAAACAGAAGTCAATCAATCAATAAAGAAAAACAAAATAGGAGGAGAGAAAGAGGTGGTGTGGATTTCCAGCATAAAGAAGCCAATGCTCTAAAGGCAGGGCCTGGGAGTGGGGAGCCAGGCCCACGGCCAGACCGTGGGGTGAGGAGCCAGCACCAAAACAGGTGATCAAGGCAAAGTCTAAGTTGTTCCAGTGGAGACACAGTGGCCCATTGAACTCTTCCTTCCACTGGGTTCAAGCCAATGCCAGTCCCAGAGGGATGTGCTCTGCCTCGAGAGAGGGCCAGCATGCCCTGATGAGTCGAGAGGGTCGTTTAGTACAAACTGCTAGGGGCCCCTCTCCCTCCCACACCTGTGTCCTCCCAGGCCCGGGACTTAGCTGACTAATGTCATCAATAGACAAAGGGACAACTCCCTAGGGAGGCTGTGTTCCCTGCTTCCCCGGCTCATGCTCACTTATCACTGTGGCTGCAGAGGCTGGCAGCAAGGCTTGTGCCAGCTTCCCCAAAAGTGGACAGGAAGCTTAGGGTGCAATGACTTTGTCTTCCAGCTTTTCTCCAGGTAGTTCTCTGGGTTCAGATTCTCCAGAGTCAAGGTTTTGGCCCCTGGATTGAAGTGCACAGGCTGGCACCGCCCTGCTTGCCTCTGTCCTGCAAGGTGGTGCATCTCTGTGTCACTCACCTGCGCTGCCCTGCCCTGTAGAACCCTCGGTGGAGCTGGCCATGTCCCAGCTGTGCTCGAAGCCCTGCATGACTCCCCACCACGCCTCTAATGGACACCACGTGATTCTTACCGCCTTCTCAGAGTCGGACTGCCCTACTTCTGCAGCCCTGGCTCCTTCACTGCTTCCCAGTGGGTCACTAACACTAGGCTTGCCCTTGCTTCTAGAATGTCTTCAGAAACTGGTTAGAAGAGACTGAGAGCTTTAGTAAGGCTTGGAAGAATACAACAACAACAACAAAACAAACATAGGCATGTGTGTGTGCATGTGTGTGTTGTGCATATGCGCCTGCCTATGTGTTTTACGTGTGTGTATGCATATGTGTGTGTGCCTGCCTATGCATTTTGCATGTGTTTGTGCCTCTGTGTGTGTACGTGCCTGCCTATGTGTTTTGCATGTGTGTATGCGTGTGTGCCTGCCTATGTGTTTTGCATGTGTGTGTGTGCGCCTGCCTATGCGTTTTGCATGTGTGTATGTATGTATGCATGTGTGTGCGCCTGCCTTTGTGTTTTGCATGTGTGTGTGAGCGCCTGCCTATGAGTTTTCCGTGTGTGTATGCATGTGTGTGTGCCTGCCTATGCATTTTGCGTGTGTGTGCCTGCCTATGCGTTTTGCATGTGTGTGTATAGGCATGTATGTGTGCCTGCCTATGCATTTTGCTTGTGTGTGTATGCATGTGTGTGTGCCTGCCTATGCATTTTGCTTGTGTGTGTATGCATGTGTGTGCGTGCCTGCCTATGCATTTTGCATGTGTGTATATGCATGTGTGTGTACCTGCCTATGCGTTTTGCATGTGTGTGGTGCAGCACATGTGCACATGCATGAGGAGATCTGAAATGACATCTGGTATCTTCCTCCATTACTCTTGACTTTGTTTACTTTAAGTTTTAAAAAGATTTATTTTGGGGGCTCGAGAGATGGAGCAGGAAGTTAAGAAAAGTTGCTGCTCTTTCAGAGAACACAGGTTCTGTTCCCAACACCCACGTGGCAGCTCACAACCATCTGTGACTACAGTTCCAGGAGCCCAACACCTTCTTCTGACCCCCTCAGGCACTGTACATGTGTGATACACTTACATACCTGTAGGCAGAACACTCATACACATCTTTAAAAATACTTATTTAATGTGTTTGTTTTTCATGTGTCTGCACATGTTTGTGAACATGTTTTAGCTGCCTTTGAAGGCACCCTGGGCAACCTGGAGCTGGAGTTACAGGCAGCTGTGAGTCAGCCAATGTGGGTGACGCTGAACTCAGGTCCCTGCAGAAGCAGCAACGACCTCATCTTAAGTGCCACACCATCTCTCCAGCTCCTTCATTGCCTTTTTGTTTT
>PVIU01027705.1:0-20059 GCA_004026605.1 Ondatra zibethicus | reverse complement strand
GGAGATCCCAGGTGTCCACAGGGATGTCCCCAGCTAGGTCCTTGGGCAGCAGAGGAGAGGGTGCCAGAACTATCATTGTCCCATAGTCACACTGATGAATATCTTGATCACATCCATAGAAATTTCATCCGATGGATGGAGATAGAGACAGAGACCCACATGCACACCAGAGCAATGGATTGAGCTCCCAAGGTCCAGTAGAAGAACAGAAGGTGGGAGAAGATGAGCAAGGAAGTCAGGACCGCGAGGGGTTGGTCCACCCACTGAGACAGTGTGCCTGATCTAATGGGAGCTCACCAAATCCAGCTGGACCGGGACTGAATGAGCATGTGATCAAGCTGGACTCTCTAAATGTGGCTGCCAATGAGGGCAGAATGAGAAGTCATCAACAATGACACTAAGACCTATCTCCTCTGCATGTATTATCTTTTTGGGAACCTAGTCGATTTGGATGCACACTTTCCTAGGACGGGATGGAGCGGGGAGGGCCTTGGACTTCCCACAGGGCTGGGCACCATGCCCTCTTTTAAGGAAGCAGCGGAAGGGGGGGAGCGGGAGGGGACTGGGAGAAGGGGAGGAAATGTAACGTTTTTTTTTGAATGGAAAAATAAAAGAATATGGGAAAAAATAAAGTAGACTGAGAGATACAGATTGTTATAAAAAAGTGGACAAATGGGAGCATGGAAAAGTTTCACTTAGGGGTAAGACTGTGTGGAGTAGGGGCTTCATTTGATCACTCTCTACAGGCTGAGTTCAGCAATGGGAGAGCATGAAGTCCATTCCTTTGCCTTTAAGTCCCAGAGTCAAACTTTATGGGACAGCTTTTGGCCTACTATCTACCAGCTGAGACACTCAGTAAGATGCCTGAGTTAATTTTCTTATCTATAAAACTGAATTACTTCTGACCTCATAAGAATCTGGAATCTGAGCAACTCACACGTGTGTAGCAATTAGAACAGGACGTCTACTAGGGAGAGCTCAGCGCTAATTATTACTTCACTTTCTGAAGATCTCTCACTCAGAGTTTAAGGTTGCAGGTTAGGCTTCAGTGCCTCTTGGAACACTTAAAGGTTACTCTGTTTCTAGTCTGGTTTTTCTTCAAGTCTTTGTGTCTTTATACTATGAATTTGCTTTGATCATTCATGAAATACTCACTACCACCCACCAACTGGTGAGCTCTGTAAGAATGGGTGAGACCCCATTCAAGTGCTTATTTCTCTTTAATGAGCAAAGGTTTCTGTACCAGCTGTGCTCATATAAATTGTGAAATTATAAAAATTTTACCTTCTCAGTATAGTTTATTTTCTCTAAGAGGCATTCTGGTAACTTAATTTTTGAAAGATCTCAAGAGGAGTTTATATGCTATTCTCAAATGTTATGCTTTTATAAACTGAAATTTCCTACAACTGATTTATTATTGGAAGAGTATTACACCCTCCTCATGTTCTGAGCCTAATGTGAATGTCTCCATCTTGTAATTAATGGCAACACTTTCATAACAACACGAATTCATAGCCTAATTATTCTCAATTGCATGTTGCTACACCCCTTCCTTTCTGAGAGACTACTTTACTTAAGAGGATATCATATTCCTTTGTGGAACTTCTAGAAATCATCCTAAGAGCACATGGAAGGGTTACTGAGCACTCCAGACTTATTCTACAGGCTATTACAGTTACCTAATAGATGATCAGAAACAGAGCAGGAAAAATTAAATAAACCTTAAGTCAGAGGAAAGACAAATTTTAAATCTGTGTCAAAGAAAATGTGTATTTGTATATTTATGCCTCATGCAACTCTTACTAAGCATTTATTTTAGAGAAGTTTTTAAAAATATGTCAGATCAATAGCTATAACATTTGGAATCCTTCATTATTACTGTTAGGCAAATTGTTACTGATACACACACACACATGCACACACACAAACAAATAAAAAACAAGATTACCAATATACTTAGGGTTAAGTTCCAAGGACCAATAAAACTGACTGAGTTGGTTTCTTCAAATAATAACTCTATTTTCTCAAAACAAACAAATAAACAAACAAAAACTACTGAGTAGGTGATCTAGATAGCTATGTTAAAATACTCTTTTAAGTAAGGATAATCTTTTTCCTTTTTTAAAATAAAAGCTTTTTTCTTATTCACCTTGGTACTACTGTTGGAAATGCATTTCCTCTCCATGGGAATCTGTTGTAACCCCAAGTGTTTAAGCATGATTTCTTACCTTATCTTGAGAATGTCTTCTTTTTACCTTCCCTCCTACTAGATACACGTAGCTTTTTGTATCAAAGTGCCCATAAGTCTCTCCTTATCCATAAGATTTACTAAATGTGAGAAAAAGCTACAGTGCTTTTTAGCTTAAGTCCACAAAGTGGACCAGTTTCATGTGAATAGTAACTTTATTTTTCCTAATCAGCCCTATTCTTCTCTATCCTAATGACCTTGCTCAAACTCTATACCTCTACATTTTAATAGCCCTTGTCTCCTGTTCTCATCAGCCTTTATCATTCTGTTAGGAATTTGATGAGAAAGTAATTTGAGATAACGCATGAGAGTAGTGCTTCTTGTGGTCATGTGATAGGATAGACAGAGAGCAAATGTTCTGAAGATGTTGTGAGATCAGAGAAGGTAGAGAATTATATGCTGCCAGACATGGGAACCAAGACCAGTCACCACGATTGTCACAGTCAGGAAAACTCACTATTTCTGGCTTGGTTTTTAGTGCATGGTACCCATTCTATGGTTTCTTTCTATAAAGAAATCTACCTTAATGCCTACTAAGGATCTTAGATAATACAGTGTTTTTAAAAGGCTAGGGAATAAATAGACTTTCTTGAAACTAATATTTATTGACATAAATTAGGGAAATATCAATTACAGGACTTCTGATTAGATATGACTTCCCTTGAACATGTTCTGATACATGAACCAGTTTAAGGACCAAGTGACTTCATTCTCCCGAGAAGGACAGTTTGCCAGAATGGAATGTCTTATTGTGGATTTGAAAGAGATGGTGTGGCACCTTCGCCACAATTAAGATGTTTTGAAGGAAACAGCATATCTATTAAATTGCAAAGTATAAGTTATTGTTAATTAAATGTTGACATGTAGAGATTTGAAATATAAATATGTACAATGTAGGCTTATATTTGAAAATTACATTTCCATATTCCTATATTTCTATTTGATTAAATATAGTAAGATTTTATATAATATATGCATATAAAATTCAAATTATACTTTAATTTTTTTATTCATTCTTTTTTTTAATTTTTTATTTTCCATTCAAAAACTGACCCTTCCTCTTCTCACATTCCCCTCCCACTCCCCCACTAACCCTCCTCCCTCCCCCTCCATACTTAAGTCCAAGGCCCTTCCCCCTCCATCCCGGCCTAGGAAGGTGTGCATCCAAGTAAACTAGGGTCCCAAAAAGCCAATACATGCAGAAGAGACAGGTCCCAGTGCCATTATCGATGGCTTCTCAGTCCGTCCCCATTGGCAGCCACATTTAGAGAGTCCGGTTTGATCACATGCTCCTTCAGTCCCGGTCCAGCTGGATTTGGTGCGCTCCCATTAGATCAGGCACACTGTCTCGGTGGGTGGACCAACCCCTCACAGTCCTGACTTCCTTGCTCATCTTCTCCCTCCTTCTGCTCTTCAAGTGGACCTTGGGAGCTCAGTCCATTGCTCTGATGTGCCTGTGGGTCTCTGTCTCTATCTACATCCATCAGACAAAATTTCTACCGTGATATTCAAGTTATTCATCAGGGGTTGGGAAAAGGCCAGTTTAGGCTACTCTGCTGCCCAAGGACCTAGCTGGGGACATCCCCGTGGACACCTGGGATCCCCTCTAGAGCCAAGTCTCTTGCCCACCCTAAAATGGCTCCCTTAATGTAGATATCTTCTTCCCTGCTCCAATATCTGCCCTTCCTCCATCCCCACCCTCCCACTCCTCCAAGCTCTCCCCAGTCCTTCCCTTCTCCTTCTCCCCTTTCCCCACCCCCACCCCTACACTCCTAACTTTTGCCCGCCAATCTTGTTTGCTTCCAATTTCCAGTAGGATCTACATATGTTTTTCTTTGGGTTCACCTTGCTATTTTGCTTCTCTAGGCTTGTGAGCTTTAAGCTTAATGTTCTTTGTTTATGGCTAGAGTCCACTAATGAGTGAGTACATACCATATTCATCTTTTTGGGTCTGGGTTATCTCACTAAGCATAGTGTTTTCTATTTCCATCCATTTGCATGCAAAATTAAAGATGTCATTGTCTTTTACCGCTGAGTCGTATTCTAATGTGTATATATTCCACACTTTCTTTAAACATTCTTCCATTGAGGGGCACCTAGGTTGTTTCCAGGTTCTGACTATTACAAACAATGTTGCTATGAACATAGTTGAACAAATGCTTTTGTAGTATGACTGGGCATCTCTTGGATATATTCCCAAGAGTGGTATTGCTGGATCCTGAAGTAGGTTGATTCCAAATTTCCTGAGAAACCGCCACACTGATTTCCCAAGTGGTTGCACAAGTTTGCATTCCCACCAGCAATGGATGAGTGTTCCCCTTTCTCCACATCCTCTCCAGAATAGGCTATCCTTGGTGTTTTTGATTTTAGCCATTCTGACAAGTGTAAGATGGTATCTCAAAGTTGTTTTGATTTGCATTTCCCTGATCGCTAAGAAAGTTGAGCATGACCTTAAGTATCTTTTGGCCATTTGAACTACTTCTGTTGAGAATTCTCTGTTCAGATCATTACCCCATTTTTAAAATTGGGTTATTTAGAATTTTAATGTCTAGTTTCTTGAGTTCTTTATATATTTTGGAGATCAGACTTTTGTCTGATGTGGGGTTGGTGAAGATCTTCTCCCATTCAGTAGGTTGCCTTTTTGTCTTAATGACTGTGTCCTATGCTTTACAGAAGCTTCTCAGTTTCAGGAGGTCCCATTTATTCATTGTTGCTCTTATTGTCTGTGCCACTGGGGTTATACATAGGAAGTGGTCTCCTGTGCCCGTGTATTGCAGGCTACTTCCCACTTTCTCTTCTATCAGGTTCAGTGTGGTCAGATTTATATTGAGGTCTTTAATCCATTTGGACTTGAGTTTTGTGCATGGTGATAGATATGGATCTATTTTCATTCTTCTACAGGTTGACATCCAGTTATGCCAGCACCATTTGTTAAAGATGCTTTCTTTCTTCCATTGTATAATTTTAGCTTCTTTGTCAAATATGAGGTGTTCATAGGTTTGTGGGTTAATATCTGGGTCTTTGATTTGATTCCATTGGTCAATGTCTCTGTTTTTATGCCAGTACCAAGTGTTTTCATTACTGTAGCTCTGTAATAGAGTTTGAAGTCAAGGATGGTAATGCCTCTGGAAGTTCCTTTATTGTACAGGATTGTTTTGGCTATCCTGGGCTTTTTGTTTTTCCATATAAAGTTGATTATTGTTCTCTCAAGGTATGTGAAGAATTTTGTTGGGATTTTGATGGGGATTGCATTGAATCTATAGATTGCTTTTTTTTTCTTCATGTAACTTATTCATTTGATATTCAATTTGTTAAGCCTAAAACTTCTGAGGAGACAAATTAACCAAAAATAAAGGACATGAAATTCTTATGAATTTCAAAATCAAATACATGAGCAACGATATTAGTAAGGAGGATTTAATAAGCAAAATATCACATTATTAAAAAACCTCTGGGGAAGACTTTCTCCCATTTTTCTATGTTGATCCTACCAATCCAGGAGCATGGGAGATCCTTCCATTTTCTGGTATCCTCTTCAATTTCTTTCTTCAAAGACTTAAAGTTCTTGTCAAATAGATCTTTCACTTCCTTGGTTAGAGTTACCCCAAGATACTTTATGATATTTGTGGCTATCATGAAAGGTGATGTTTCTCTGATTTCCCTCTCTGCTTCTTTATTCTTTGTGTATAGGAGGGCTACTGATATTTTGGAGTTGACCTTGTATCCTGCCACATTACTGAAGGTGTTTATCGGCTGTAGGAGTTCTTTGGTAGAGTTTTTGGGGTCACTTATGTACACTATCATATCATCTGCAAATAACGAAAGTTTGACTTCTTCATTTCCAATTCGAATCCCCTTGATCTCCTTATTTTGTCTTATTGCTATTGCTAGAACTTCAAGCACTATATTGAAGAGGTATGGAGAGAGTGGACAGCCTTGTCTTGTTCCTGATTTTAGTGGAAAGGCTTCAAGTTCTCTCCATTTAATTTGATGTTAGCTGTTGGCTTGCTGTATATTGCTTTTATTATATTTAGATATGAACCTTGTATCCCTAATCTCTCTAAGACCTTTATCATAAAGGGGTGCTGAATTTTGTCAAATGCTTTTTCAGCATCTAATGAAATGATCATATGGTTTTTTTCTTTCAGTTTATTTATATGATGGATCACATTGATAGATTTTTTTTTTATGTTGAACCAGCCCTGCATCTCTGGGATGAAGCCTACTTCTTCATAATGGATAATTTTTTTGATGTGTTCCTAGATTCAGTTTGCCAGTATTTTATTGAGAATTTTTGCGTCAATGTTCATGAGTGAGATTGGTCTGTAATTCTCTTTCTTGGTTGAGTCTTTGTGTGGTTTTGGTATCACAGTAATTGTAGCTTCATAAAAGGAGTTTGGCAATGACTCTTCTGTTTCTTCTTCTTCTTCTTCTTCTTCTTCTTCTTCTTCTTCTTCTTCTTCTTCTTCTTCTTCTTCTTCTTCTTCTTCTTCTTCTTTTGTTTTTGGTGTTTTTGAGACAGGGTTTCTCTGTAGCTTTGGAGCCTGTCCTGGAACTAGCTCTTGTAGACCAGGCTGGCCTCAAACTCACAGAGAACCGCCTGCCGCTGCCTCCCGAGTGCTGGGATTAAAGGCGTGTACCACCACTGCCCGGCGACTCTTCTGTTTCTATTATGTGAAA
Source organism: Ondatra zibethicus (assembly GCA_004026605.1). Classification (NCBI taxonomy): domain Eukaryota; kingdom Metazoa; phylum Chordata; class Mammalia; order Rodentia; family Cricetidae; genus Ondatra; species Ondatra zibethicus. The sequence continues at coordinate 13,131 of PVIU01027705.1, read as the reverse complement.
CACATTAAGGAGTTTAGGTATTAGCTCTTCTTGGAAGTTCTGGTAGAATTCTGCATTAAAACCATCTGGTCCTGGGCTTTTTTTGGTAGGGAGGTTTTTGATTACAGCTTCTATTTCCTCACGAGTTATACTTTAATTTTTTTAGATTTAATTTGAATTAAAAATTTAAAAAATTTTGAAATTCTTAATTTAATTTGAATTAAAAATTAAAAAAAATTTGAATTAAATAAAAAACCACTTTAATTTTTTTAGATTTAATTCAAACATTTTTTTTCTTCATGTAACTTATTCAATTGATATTCAACTTGTTAATCCTAAAATTTCTAAGGAGACAAATTAACCAAAAATAAAGGACATGAAATTCTTATGAATTTCAAAATCAAATACATGAGCAACGATATTAGTAAGAAAGGTTCATTGCTCCAGGACAGAATATAAATACACGTGTATTTATATTCTGTCCTGGAGCAATGAACCTTTTCAGTGACTTTGGAACTCTGAGTAGAGATCTTCTGAGTCTATAAAAGTGATCACTACGTCATCTTACACGTTTATTTCCTTTCCAGACTCTTATCGATAATAGGTTGTCACCAGATCAAGGGCTACATTCTCTTAAGCTCAGGAGAAAAAGGTTTCCCCAGAAAACCCTCAGCAAAATCTTCCTGGAGTGCCACTGTGGGCCTTGGACTTCCAACAGGGCAGGGCACCATGCCCTCTTTCAAGGAAGAAGGGGGAGGGAGGAGGGGTGGGGAGGTAGTGTGAGGGGACCGGGAGAAGGGGAAGAAAGGTAAAAATTTTATTTCTTTAATTATGTTTTTGAATGGAAAAAATAAAACAAAACAATGTATGGAAAAAAAAGAATAAAAAATTACATAAAGGAAAAAAAAGAGAATATATCATTTGAGTTGACGAGATCATTTCACTTATACACTTACAAAGGAATAAAATATTTCAATTCTGTCAACCCACTTAAAAAAACAGTACCTTCAAAAAGACTTTATAAGCATTGCCTTAAATACCAGATGAATAGAAAATTTATTAATGCAATTAGGCCCCAAACTTGAAGGCACGTGTAAGATGACATTTGAAGAAACTCAAACCATGTTGTTCATTTTTTCTTCTTAATTTTAATCCTTTATAGTTTTCAGAGGAAATAACATCTTTGTATGTGTGTGTGGTGGGGGGACTGACAGACAGCAGGTCTATATTTGTCCATCTTATTTTTTTGATCTCACTACAACTATCACTGCAACTGGATCTTGTCAATTCAGCTAGACTGGCTGCGCATCAAGCCCTAGGAACTTCCTGTCTTCATCACCTCCAGTGTTGGAGTTACAGATGCATGCTTGCAGCTATATCTGATATTGTATGGGTGCTGTGGACCCAGATTCAGAACCTCATATTTGCATAGAAAGCCCACTAAACCATGTCACAAGCTCCGTGGAAAAGTGTTTTAAAGGTCTGTTAAATGTTTCTTGGGCTATTGTAGCATGATTAAAATAAAAAGTCAAAATAAGTATTACAACTTGGCAGAAACAGAAAAGATTTGAAAAGATGCTTCTTAAATACATTAATTGAATGGAAATAAAAATAATTACTCAACTATCCTCAAAATTATTTTGCAACATCATTTATTTTCCATAACTCACAACCTCTCATTTTGTGATCGGGTATATTTAAGGTTACATATGACTGTAAAGGTCAGAGGACTGCACAAAAGTATGAAAAATCGATATTTTTTCTTGGATAAAAGTTTTTTAATTTGTATTTTTTTCTCTAACATTATAAAGAATCAGATAAATTAATCATAAACACTAATAATTATTTTCAAGACATGAAAAGACTCACCCAACACCAATTAGCTAAGTCGTAAGTACTTAGAGAACCACAATGAGAGCAAACAAATGGTTCAAAGGTAAGAGCACTTACTACTTTTTAGAGGACCCCAGTTTAATGCCCAGAATCCATGTTAGGCAGCTCATAACTACCTGTATTCTAGCTCTGAAGACTCCATACTCTCTTCTGGCCCCTGTGAGAACACCCACATATGAGGAAGAGTCTTACATAGATAGACATATAGAAAAAATTTAAAAATATAAAGAAATGAATGTCAGTCATTTAGACCATGGGTTAAAAAGAACAGAAACCATTTGAAATAATTTAAAACAGTTCTTTTATTAAAATTAGTAAAATTATGTCAGTGTTTTTAACAGTTAAGTAATATTCCATTGTGCAAATGTACTACAATTTCTTTATACATTCTTCTGTTTATAGACTTCTAGGTTGTTTCCAGTTTCTGGCTATTATGAATAAAGCTGCTATAAACACAGTTGAGCAAGTCCTTGTGTTACAGTAGAGTGTCTTTTGGGTATATGCCCAAGAGTGGTATAGCTGGGTCTTGAGGTAGGCCAATTCCCAATTTTCTGAGAAACTTCCATATTGATTTTCAAAGTGGCTGTACAAGTTTGCACTCCCACCAGCAATGGAGGAGTGTTCCCCTTGCTCCACATCTTTTCCAGCATGAGCTGTCACTTGTGTTTTTGATCTTAGCCATTCTGACAGGTGTAATATAGAATCTTAGAGTCATTTTGATTTGCATTTCCCTGATGGCAATGGATGCTGAACATTTCTTTACATGTTTCTCTGGCATTTGCTTCTTCTGTTGAGAATTCTGTTTAGATCTGTACCCCATTTTTAATTGATATTTAGTTTGTTGATGTCTAGTTTCTTGAGTTCTTTAAATATTTTGAAGATAAGTCCTCTATCAGATGTGAGGTTAGTGAAGATCTTTTCCCATTCTTTGGGCTGCTGTTTTATCTTAGTGACAGTGTTCTTTGCCTTATTGAAGCTTTTCAGTTTCAAGAGATCCCATTTATTAATTGTTGATCTTAGTGCTTGTGCTATTGGTGTTCTGTTCAGGAAGTTGTCTCCTGTGCCAATGCATTGAAGGATAATACTTTCTCTTCTATCAAGTTCAGTGTAATTGGTTTTATGTGGAGGTCTTTGATCCACTTGGACTTGAGTTTTTTGCAGAGCTCTGAGAATCCTGTAGAAGTGGCCAAAGGACTGTGGGAATCAGATGGGTCAACGACCCCACAGGAAAACCCACAGAATGAACTAACTTAGGCTCATAGCAGATTACAGAGACAGAACTGCCAAACAGAGAGCTGGCATGGGACTGACCTAGACCCTCTGCATAAATGTTATGTTTGTGTAGCTTGGTCTTTTTGTGGGACTCCTAACAGTGAGAGCAGGGGCTGTTTCTGACTCTGTTACCTGCTTTTGGGACCCTTTTCTCCTGCTGGGTTTCCTTTATAGGAGAGCAGGTATCTAGTCTTTCAACTTGATAAGCCATGGTTGACTGATATACATGGGAGGCCTGCCCTTTTCTGAAGAGAAAGTAGGATAAGTGGATGAAGGTGGGGGAGAGGGGAGGTTGGGAGGAGAGAAGTGAGAGAAAAATGTGATTGGGCTGGGAAAAATAATTAATTAAAAGAGCCCATGGAAATGGAAATAAATTATGGTCAATTATTTTGCAAAAAATAATAAAATGATAATATCAATTATTTGTAACTTTAACTATTTGAGCATAAATACATGATGTAGTTGATATAGTGACTTGTAGATAATCTGTAGCTTGGCCATAAAACTATAAGCTCAGATTAAGAGTTTTATACACAAATAAGAGTTTTATACACAAGAAAACCCAGAGAAGTTATCCAAATTATCTAAAGAAGGTAGTGGTAGTCTTTGAACCTAGATTTTCACATCACTCCAGTCTCACTAACACTATATTAATAAATAAAAATTATGTCAGTGGATACAGGGATGGAATGTACATTCTGAGGGTAGGAGAATCAAAAATGAGATAAAATCATCCTAGTATATATCATGAACAATAGACCAGAATGAGGAGGTCACTGGGGATGGAACATGGAGGAAGAAAAGAGATTAACAGGCAGTGAGAACAGCAAGGCACTAGATAACTAGGTTGTTGTATTGTCATATATTCAGGGTGTGATAGAAACTGGGGGACAAAATTTAAGTGAAAAATGTTACAAGAGCTTGGTAGCACAAACCTTCAACCTCAGCATTTAAAGGGAGAGGTAGGAGGACTGCTACAAATTTGTGGCTAGCCTGGGCTACATAGTGAGTTCAAGGCCAGCTGGGCTACATAGGAGATCCTCCTGTCTTAAAAACAGCAAAACATGGATCAAAACAAACTTTTAAAAACATACTCACTTTTATATTCATTATAAGAGAAAAAGGAGTTTTTAACAAACCAGCAAGAAAGAAGTTGTAATAATCTAGGCATGAGAGATACGTGATAAGAAGTGGTAAAATTTTGCATATCTTTCAAGGATAGAGTCAACAGAATATGCTGACAGATGGGATTTAGGGCGAGAGAAAGATGATAAGGTCCTGGCTTGAAAAACAAGAAGGATGGAGTTGCAGTTAGTAAGGAAGGGAGACTTTTGGGGAAGTTGGCTTAGAATGAATGGAAGATTAGAACATCAGGAATTTAGTTTTAGTCATGGTAAGTATAAAATGTATAGTAGACATCCAGTTGGGGGTATTAAATAGGCAGATAGATATAAGTCAGAAGTCAGAAATGAGCACTTCATACTGAGAAGTCATCAGAAGAGGGTGACATCTAAAGTGCTGGAATTGTATGAGAGTATTAAGAGCACAGCGATGCCATGATGATGCTTGCTTTAACCTTTCCAGGGTAGATGAGAACCAAAGCCAATCCTGTTGTAGGACATTTATGTCAATTATGTTTTAAATAAATGCTGGTTGGCCATTAGCCAGGCAAGATGTATAGGTGGTACAGGAAGTAGAAGTGGGGCAAGGAGAATAGGAGAATTCTGGGAAGCAGGAAGCTCTCTTGGCAGTCCTGCCCAGACCACGGAAGAAGCAGGATGTGACCTGCTCCACCAAAAAAGGTACTGAGCCATGTGGCTAACACAGATAAGGATAATGGGTTAATATATGTTATAAGAGCTAATACAAAGCCTGAGCTAATGGGCCATTCAGTTTATAACTTATAGCGATATCTGTGTGATTTTCTTTGGGACTTGCCGGCTGTGGGAACTGGGCAGGATAGAAACCCCAACAAGCAGGCTCTCCTGTTACACTATCCATCTCAGATACAGAACCAACAACAGCCCAAAGACACATTTTTCTAATCAAGTTAATCTTGCTGAACCAATGAGTTTCACTAGGTTTACTTACATTAGCAGAGTCAAGAGGTTACCTACAAAAGCATGGGCAACTTACGGCTGCCACACACCTGGAGACAATGCTCCCCTCATCCCCAGCAAGTGTTAACAGAGGGATGTGACCTCCTGAACATCATCTGTGCTGCCACTGGAGTCCTCCCTTGGACCTAATCGTTTATGGATCTCGTGTGGCTAACCACAGAAGCGTTGTTTTCCAAGCCGCACCTGTCAATCATCCCTGGTAGAGTTTCAGAGTACTGACTCAGGTTTAGCGTCTTTTAACATTTACAGGCCAAAGGGATAAGGGAGGAGAGGATGAAGAGCTTTGAGAAGTGGACTGAAGTACAGGAAGAAAACTAGAAAATAGGATGCCCAAGAATTCACGGATTAAGTGGTTATAGTTGAAGTAACATGAGGACTAGAAATGAATCACTATGTTCAAAGAAAGCAATGGTTTGTAGTTTTGTTAATGATATATTTGGAAAATAGGGGGAGATTTACAAAGTTCATATGGAAGCAACAACTGTGTTTTTATTTTTTAAAGCCAATGTCATGTTTTGTTTTTTACCTTTTTTTTTTTTAAGAAAAGATTAATAGTCTGGGGACATAGGTCAGTGAGTAAATGGGCCTGCTGCCGATCCTGACGACCTGACTTCAATTCCTGGGATCCACACAGTGAAAGGAGACTTCTGCACATGTTCAAGTGCCCACATTCATATAAACTCACATGTAAAGTTAACAAAAATTAAAAATAAAGAAATGTGGGAAAAGATTTAAGGATGACTGTTATGGGAGAGTGATACTTAGGAACAGACAGGACAGAGGCAAGACAGGGTTTAGGAGCTCAAGAGAGTTCTGCTTAAGTGTTTCAGTAATATCTATATGTATGGTTTTGGTGGCTTCTGAAGCTAAAATTCATTGTTCATGGTACTGTGTAATACAAGGACCTTCTTATACAGGTGTGGATTGGTTTTTGAGTGCAGTTCCTCCCCACATCCATCTCCCTCCCGTGCCCATTCCCCTCCAGCCTTTTTGTTCCCGTAGCTAATTCTACTCCTCCCACTTTCATGTCCTGTACAGAGGGTAGATCTGTTTCCCACATAAAGAGGAGCAGAGAAGGGTTTCCTTTTTTTGAGACAGGGTTTCTCTGTAGCTTTGGAGCCTGTCCTAGAACTAGCTCTTGTAGACCAGGCTGGCCTTGAACTCACAAAGATCTGTCTGCCTCTGCCTCTCCTGGGATTAAAGGCATGCACCACAACTGCCCGGCTTAAGGGTTTCCTTTTGCATGTGTTTTTATACTTCTCATTCAGAAAAAATCCCAAGTAAATCAGGACAGTGAAAAATTCTGGAAATTACAGGAAAGGAATTGCTTAGCTTGGGAATTTGGTCAAAAAAAAAAAAGAGCCCTGAGAACACACCCAGTTTTAGGTACTCTTTGTTTTTGCTCCTGAGCATTACAGCAACCCCCCCGCCCCCCCGCACACACTTGGTCCTCAAAAGTCTAAAGCCTTTCCAGGTCTCTTACAATAAATGAAACAAAATAAGAAATTTATAAGAAAGCAAGGTGAACACTTCTCATGAAGGTCCTCCCACCTAAGCACCCTGGTTATAGTTTCTATTGCTAAGCACCAAGCTTGTCTTCATTCTCTCTTTCAAAGGATTTCATTACAGGTTTTCAGCATCTTTATTTCATTTCACTTTTATTATACTTTGTTTTTTTCCATTCATTTATTTGGTTTATGGGAACTTTTGGAGGAGGAAGAAAGAGAAGCATTTTTAACTAGAAATTTTCTCATCTCATGAAATAGAAATTCAAACTCCATTCTACTTTATTGTAATATATTCACACACACAGTGACAGGTTTCATAAACATACTTCCATTCAAGAATAATATATGCTTTGATTGCGTTCACTCCCTACTCCCTCTTTTCTCTACCTTTCTCACTAGTTTCTTTCTTTTCCCAAATAGTTTTCTGTTTGCATGGAGAATTCTTTAATTCATATCATATCAATTATAAATATGATAAAATATGAGAAAATGGATGAATGTGGCTTATTCCGTTTAATAAGATCTATAGATCCATTTATTTCCCAGAAAATTAACTTTATTTCCCTTTAGAATGTATGTATATTTATCACATTTTCTTTAATTATCCATTTGTTCATGGGCACCAAGGTTGACTCAGTTACTTAACTATTATGAATAGTTCTGCAATAAATATGGATGTGCATTTCTTTCTGTAACATGCTGACTTAGATTACTATAGGGAGGTATTCTTCCAGGAGTGGTATTGTTAGCTCATATGCTAGTTCTAATATTAGTTGCTTGGGGAACCTCCATACTGATTTATATAATGACTAGACTAATTTTCATTCCCACCACCTGTGTATAACTATTCTCTTTTATTATTTATTATTATTCTTACCAACATTTTTATTGCCTGTCTTTTGATGGTAGCTATTTTGACTGGGTTGGGATGGAATTCCCAATGCACTTTTGATTTGCATTTCCCTGATGGCTAAAGATGGTGAACAACTTTCATGCTCTTGCATATCTGAACCTCATTTTCTGAAAAGCTGTTTGTTCCTTTCATTGGTCTAGTTACTTATTGGATTTTTAGATATTTGGGATTTATTTTTAAAGTTATTAATATAGTCTACGTATTTATTCCTCTGTCAAAGGCAGAACTGGAAACAGTTTTATCCCATTCTCTAGGCTATCTTTTCACTTGATGAGTTGTCTTTGATCCATTTTTTTCCATTTATTGCATGTGGTGACAGACAGGGACCAAGCTAGACGTGATAGCTAATCTTGGTTATTAACTTGACTAGACCTGGAATTCACAAACTCAAGCAGTTAGGCAAAGTTCTGAAGGATTTTCTTGACTGTATTCTTTGAGGTCAGATGACCCACCCTACATCTGGGCCACCCCTTCTCCTTCAGCTATAAAATGACTTGGAACATGGACACTTTTGCTTTTTGCCTGCATATATGCCCTCTTGCCAGCAAGCGCATCCATCCTTTCCCCAAGGCATTCCTTCACTGGTGTTAGAATTTTATTCATCTGAATTCCAACACAGACTGAATACGGGCAGCCCCCTACAGTTTCCATGGGATGACAGCACCAGACTGAGACTTGGGAGATGTTCAGTGTTATAGATCCATGGGCTTTCCACAAGGACACACCCACTGCTGGACTACTCGATCCACAGCCTTTCAGGCACTTTAGTAGAAAAGGAAGTATAATGTGCTGGCTTCAATGAGAATGCCCCCATAGGTTCATATGTTTGTATTTTCCGTTCCCAGTTGGTAAAACTGTTTGAGAAGGATTAAGAAATGTGGCCTTGTTGGCGGAGGCTGCTATTCCAGTGCCACACCTTCCTGCCTGCCTTCTATACTCCCTGCCATGATGTTTTTTAGCTCTCAAAGTCTGTAAACCTCATGTAAACTCTTTCTTTTATAAGCTGCCTTTGTCATGGTGTCTTAATACAGCAAGGACAAGTAACTAAGACACTAATCATGTGATCACTGTGTAAACAATTGGTATTACATAAAGGTGAAGTATTATGTGAGATTCTAAAATGTGAACTAGGACTCAATTTATAACAGTTTATTTTTAGTGTGGTGATAATAATTTTCTTGTTTCCACATCATGTTAATGTTTTGAATTATTCATGTTTATTCTTCATCTGACATTTTAAAAATTATATGGCAAATAGCAGTATTATTTAAAAATAGTCATATACTGTATATTACTATGTTAGTGGTAATAACTATATCTGCAAAATTTACTTTCAAAATTAAAGTAAGGAGCTGTGAGATGACTTATCCTATAACAACTCTTGCTGTACACACCCAAGGACCTCATTCAATTACGAGAAACCATATAAAAGACTGGATGCAGTGAAATGCTTTTGTAATCCAAGCACTGCTATAGAGGCAAAGACAAGAAAATTGGCTGGACACCTGAGCAATGGAGGAAAGAAGAGAGACCCTGGCTGCACAAGGTGGAAGGAGGGAGTCAACCCCAGAAAGTTGTTCCCTGACATCTGTGTGTGTGCTGTGGTAAGCTGGTGACATCCCACATGCTCTTACACAAAGATAAACAAGCAAATTAATAAAAATGAAAAAACAATAAAAATAACTCAGTTGTCTCCTAGTAATGTCAGAAGCTACACCCATACAGTTTCAGCAACAAGAATGTCTAAACATGAGCTGAACAAGGAAACCAACAACAGACACACCAAAGTTGATGGGGAAAGACCACAAAATCTCAACCCTACACAAGAACTACAGGCAACTAAGGGATACTAAGAAAGGGAGAAATATTCTTGTCCAGGAAATAATACATAAGTGGTTATCCAATATCAAATATTCATCTCTGAAAACATACAAGCAAGTAACATTATTACAGATGGAGTAGGTTACATTTAGAAATATATATGTATGTAACAACATAAATGCATGTAGTATACATATACGCATGTAACAAAAATTAATAAAAAATGGTCATGAACTTGAAAGAGAGCAAGGAGGGGCAGATGAAAGGTTTGAGAGGGAGGGAAGAAAAGGAAAAAATGATATCATTATATTATAATCCTAAAAATAAAATAAAACTATTTTCTAATGACATAAGAGTCATCTCAAATCATAATTTAGCTATTGGTTGTAAGAAACAGAAAGTGGCTCAACCTGGTCAAACACACACACAAAAAATCTTAAGCAAAGGTTGCATGAGGCTGGAACAATAACATGGAGTACCATCAAGATTCAGGATTAAAACTTCCCCTTTTCAGTTACTCTGTAGAAACCCTTCTTCAACTCTGTACCCGAGTCATCACTGTGTCTCTGAAGAGCATATTTTTCTGTGTGTCACCTACAGAAGTGCAACAGCTACTCCAAGACACTTTTATGTGAGCTCCTAAGATACCCTCGAGATGTAGAATTTCTGAGTCTTAAGTTAGTGGTTGGAAAAGAGGATGTGAGTGGCCTATTTTTGAGAGAAGTGTCTAGAACTGATCTAATCAAATGTGTGTGTGCATATGTACATATGTATGTGAGTGTGTGTGCCTGTGTGTACACGTATGTATATGTATAAATGTATGTGTCCTTGTATGCGCGTGCCTGTTTATGTATATGTATGTATGTATGTGTGCCCTTGTATGTGAAAGTGTGCCAATATGTGTGCATAGGTGTGTGTGAGTGTGTGATCGTGTGTGTGTGTTTGTGTGCATGTGTGCGTGTGTTGATGGGGTTAATGAGGATGTCTGATCTGATCCAATACTCTTATAGTAGCGACTGTGAGAAGAAAAGAGTTCACGGGAAAGAGAAACACTGAGTAATAAGTTCGCTGTTTAAGCTCCTTTGACACAGTGATTTGACAAAAGTGGTTTCTTTCCATCTCTAGCTGAATTCCTCAACAAAGTGAAGAATAAATAAATAAGGAATGATTGATGGGAATTCTAAATGAGGTGACAAAGCATAGAACATATACCACAAAATGCACATCTCTCTTCTCACTCTTGAATTACTTTCTTCATGTGTGTGCACATGGATTTTAAATCAAGGGTGTCACAGGAAACAGCCCAGTCCTGTGTTTCTTTCTACAGACATTACCATAACCAACCAATATTTCAGTACACAATGAGTCCCTGATGAAGTGGGTTGTCCCTTGTGGATTTCATCTTGGTTGCCACTGGTATGATAAAAGACTCAGGGTCCGAGTTCATCTTCCAGAAGTTCACATTCCTACCATTACTGTTTTGCTTATTATTAAAGGATTAAAATTACATTTGTATTTCCATGTGTGTGAAGCCATTTCTCACATTCCCACTTGTAAGGAATAAGGAACAAGACTAGGGAGATGAGCGACGGAAGAGCTGATCCTAGAATGCAAAATATGTGCACTAGCATGTCTGCTGCCCTGGAGTAACCGTCTATGCCCATTCATTGATAATTGCCTTAATTTCCTTTTGAAGTTGTAAATAATTGAAAGAATTAAAGCTGTATTATTTGACAGTTGTATCGAGGTTTTTTATCATTAATAACATTAAGAGGAAATTCTAAACATAAAGAGAAAAGAAAAAAAACATTTGTATATTAGTAAGATTTATCACTGGTATTTTTATGGGTTAAAGAGGTAATATTTTTGGTTATGTTTTGGAAGAGATGGGAAAGACAGGTGTGAATATAACTCCACTGCACTTGAATTTTTCATGGGTTTCCTTAATGTTTTATAAATTTATGGAAACATTGGGGCTTCTTTGGTCTCTGGATGAATATTCAAGAAAACTGTCTATATATTTGACAAACCAACATATATAGATTGGTAAAGTATAGATGAAAAGGATCCTTCTGAGATACTGTTTTTTAATCTACACCAACCATCTACTTAACTGTCACTAAGCAAATATTACAGAGTTTGTACCAGAACAGAATGATGACTGGAAAAGAAAATAGGAACAGTCCAAGGAATGATGACTTCATTACAGTGATCACTTCAACCATGGAAGACTTATTTGAGCGCTAAGTACTGCGTTACATTTTCAGACATTTCTACTTTTAATTTTCTCGAGGATCTTCCAATGTGAGGAAGATTACCTTCCATCCAATAAGACAGTCAGACTTATAGGAGCTTATGTTTTTAAATACCAATAATGCCAGAAGTTGAGCCAAAGTTTCAAGATTCAGAATTTTGAACAGCTTGGATCTTGAATCTAGAACAGCAGTATTGGGGCACAGCAGCTGCAAATGAGAACCCAAACCAGCTGAAGAGTTTCCGGCAGGTAGTAATTGTGGTTAAATATTGTGTACCATATTTCTGCCATGTGCTTGCTCCGTTTTTTACTTGCATGAATATAATTCCATTTGGGTGTCTATTTTTTAAATGACGTTTCTTCAGAAAAAACTCTCTCTATATATTTGTCCACTGGTAAATCAAGGATATCCTTCAGAAGCGGAGCTTTCAAGTTTTCCAGCAAATATTTCTATTTTGTTTAAATACACCCTTTTCTCTCAAATGTAAAAAAAAAGTCTTTTTCCTAGTTTCAATAAATTTTCTACTTAAGTTAGTTTTATATAGCTTAATTTTAAATGGCTATAATCTGAAAAGGCAGAGAACTACTCTTAAAATCAGACCATTGCACTCTAGTTGAACTGTTGTTTTTCATTTAAATGTGCTTAGCATGCATCTTATTGTTGATAGTCTTGTCTGTGTTGACATTTTAGTATTTACTCATTGATAATATGCTGCCAATTATAACTATTTTCATATGTGATAAGCCAAATTTAGCTCTTGATAGTAAAAAAGTATTTAACTATTATCATTTACACTTCTCAAAAATGATATCCAGATCCTTTCATTTTCCATTATTTTTTAGAATGTAGAAACTTATGACAAATTATTAGTCTATTAATGAACCAAACTAAAACATGTGAGACTAATTCACAATGTAAAACTATACAGTACAAAACTGATTTCTCACGCCTTTTACTCATATTGAGTTGGGCTATATTGATAAATACAATTTCAAGCTATTAAATTATCCCTAAAGATAAATTATGGAGTTTCTTAATTATTACAAACAATATATTGAAATACTTTTCAAAAGTTTGATTATATATGTTATTCATTTCAATAGAGTCCAATATATTTTTAAAGAATTCTGATAAAGTAAAACCAACCCCACTATGTAATAAAAATGTACTTAACATTAAAATTCTAAATACCCCAATTAAAAAATGGGGTAAGGATCTGAATAGAGAATTCTCAACAGAGGATGTTCGAATGGCCAAAAGATACTTAAGGTCATGTTCAACTTCCTTAGCAATCAGGGAAATGCAGATCAAAACAACTTTGAGATACCATCTTACACCTGTCAGAATGGCCAAAATCAAAAACACCAAGG
>PVIU01027704.1:0-20059 GCA_004026605.1 Ondatra zibethicus | reverse complement strand
CCAGCAGGCAGCAGCTGAGGGAATGCCACACCCCTCACAGGGCAGTCCCCATCTGCAGTCCTCCCTACTTGTTGCCTGCCTACCTGCCTGAGCCACACTTTCCTACCAACTTGTTCCCTGCCACCTGCCTAAACACCCAACCACTGGCCTGCCAACCATTGGCATGTCTGCTGGGTGCTAACAAAGCTCTCACCACTAATTTGCTTGATTGTGTCTCTGTCTTAGTAGTTGCCGGCGGACGGAATGGCCATGTCAGTCTCCCACATTGAGGCTAGGCCTTCCCCTCTTCATCACGTTCTCCCACAGGACCAGTACACTATGGCCAGCCAGAGGTTTGGAGCTGGCCCAGGCCAGGGCTCTTGATTGACTTTGACTAGAAGGTGGTGATGGCCTTGGGTCTGATGCAGCCTCTGCCTGCTTTTCCACCTGTCCCACCTGCCTCTGTATGGGCCTTCTTTTCTGTTAGTTTCTTTCCATTGTTTTTTATTATTTTAAATGAGGTTCTCACTTTTTAATGCAATATCTCTGTATACAGACTGGTTGGGCCCTACTCCCTGAGTGTTGGCCTTCCTACAGTATTTTGTGCAATGAAGTCCCACTCCCAGCGTTTCAGAGGCAGGGACCCAGACCCTATTCATATCCTGACCATCACTAGACCCTGGGATTGACTATGGGAAAGCATGCCTCAGCCACCTTTCTTCCCATCTAGTGTCCCCAGCTATAGGAGGACCTGAGAACTACCAGAGACTGGGAGATGGACATTTTGGGGGCCTATTATTCCCTCCTTCAGTCCTGTAGCCGGGGCCTTCCTTCCTTCTCAGGGTCTCCCCAGCCCAGCTCTGCCCTGTCCTACTCGGTGCTGTTGAGTAGGGGCTCTGCCAGGAATTGACCAGCTTAGTGAAGAGCCAGATAGAGTGTGTATTATGAGCACAAGCAGGGGAACATGAGTGGGAGCTTGTGCCCGGTTGTTATATCCCAATCCCTGGGAGGGTAAAGCAGGGCAAGAACAGTCTCCTGGATGGATGGTTTGCTCCCCTTCCTCCACCCTAAGCCTTGGGACCCTTAAATGGGGTGGGAGGGCAAGGGAGGGTGCCCTTCTAGTGGGGTTTGGGGGGATTGGGTTCCTGAATGCATCATAATCGCTGTATGAAATATTAAAAAAAGTCTAAAGTGAAAAGCCTGGTTGTAAATCATCATAAAGGCAAGGGGGCTCAAACTCCGTTGATTACTGGGACCTTGGTGAATTCATACCTGGTCCCATCAACAAAAAGCATTGGGAAGGAGTTTCTGGAAGTGTGATGGAACTGTGAAAAAAACTTCGGAGGAATTGCACATAGAATGGTGGGATTAGTTGATGCAATAGGGCAGGTTTAATTATCTTAATGGGAATCAATAATTGAACATAGAGGACTTAGATTTATCCAGTAATGTGGACAAGCCTGACAGGATGGAGGCAGAAAGTATATAATAAAGTTTGAAGACAGTTGGAAGGCCAATTGGAGCGACTTTTGACCACTGGTTATATAAAGGAATCCTTTAATATAGACTTAGAAAAGGTCAGGAGTGAGGTCGTACTGCCAGAAGTTTGGACTACTGGTTTCTGAAAAGTCTGGAAGTCGTCTACATGGTGAAGTTTTCAACAGCCTGAGCTTTGAACATGATTCAGTTGGTAACAAACATGCTTGCTATTATGTGAGCTTGAAAGCCTGAGTTCAGGTTACCAGCACTCATGATTAAAAAGCTGGGTGTAAAAAAAAAAAGCCTGGGTGTAGTGGGTACTTATAATCTCAATACTGGGAAGTGGAGACAGAGGATCCCTGGACTTGCTGGCCAGCCAGCTAGTCTGAAGAACTGGTGAACTCCAGGTGAGGCTCTGCCTCACAAAGTGGAGAGCAATTGAGGATGACATCCTATGTTGACTTCTGGCACAAAAAGTGGCACAGCCTTAATTTTCTCTGTCCATGAATAATACTCCATCCCACCATCTTGGGAAAAGCCAAAAAGAAACAGAAAAGGGGTGGGCAGGGCCAGGCAAATGCAAATATTAGCAAGCCTAGTGGCTGTCTGGGAGCACAGCAGTGGTGACCTAATGAACCTCTTAATTACTATCCTTGTAAGCACTTAGAACTCTCAATTTGAAACTACAATGGCTGCCCAGTTCCAGAGTTGGACAAGTAGTACAGAGGGTGGTAGTGCACACCTTTAAATCCAGCATTCAGGAGGTAGAGACAGGCAGCTCTCAAAAGTTTGCGACCAGCTTGATCTACAGAGGGAGTTTCAGGACAGCCAGGGTTACAAAGAAACCCTGTGTCAAAAAAAAAAAAAAAAAAAAAAAACACCAAAAACCCAGTAGGACACATTCCTGTTCCCTGTCAGTTTTGTAATGGATAGGATGTCTACAAATTCCTCAGCAGACTTCCTATCCCCATTCTTGAAATGGGGATAGGGTGAGATTGGCCTCTGGAAGGCAAAGAAACCAGCTCTAGGATGGGGAGGAGCAGATTGCAGAGAGGCAATGAAAGGAGTTGATTGGTTTAAAGATCAGCTATCTAGTTGTGCCAAACTCCCATTTCAATACTATGGTCTTTGGGGGTGGGGAGCAACTTAAAGGAGTTCACTCTTTTTTTTTCTTCAGGGCTCATGCAATGAAGTTGTGACCTCATTTGTGTCAGGGTGGATTAGAGGATAGAATCACAGTAACAGACACCCTACCGTCACTATCAAAGTCCCTACGGAAGCTCACTGAAAATAAGAGGTAAATTAGATCATTGTGAGAGTGAGGAGAGTTGAACTGTGCAAGCAGACATGTATGCACATGGGTTTATGTAGGTATGGAAAAACAAGTCTTAAAGTCTGTTCTTGCCTATGTGTACTATTAATAGTGAAGGTAATCACTAAACCAGCGCCAAAGCCATGATCTTGTGGACTTTGTGGGTTGTTGGCAGGTGAGGACAGCCAAAAGAAAGGAAGGTGGAGAGGTGCAGAGAATTAAAGTCATCACCAACCTGTAGGGCTGAGAGCCCTAATAGAAAAGGGTAACAACTTAGGATGCTTCTCAACCAGAGACAACTTCCCCACTAGAGGACATCTGGTAATGTCTTGGAGGTACACAGCCATTTGTTGTCCTGAGGGTTGCCACTGCTTTCTAGAAGTAGAGGTCAGGGCACAGCTTAATATCCTGTAGTGCTTACCACAGCAAAGAAATTAAAATAGTGCTGAAGTTAAAGTCTAGCATAGAGCCTGGCACACCTGTAACCCTGTACTCGTAGCATTTGAAAGGCTAAGGCAGGAGGACCACCATGAGTTCAAGGCCAACCTGAGCTTCATATTCAGAATTGAGACCCTATTTCAGAAAAACACCAAAAGACACCCTGGCACATTCAATGGTTCTCAAATGTTTTGGCTTCAGATTTCCTTTATATAAAGGTTGAGGACACCCAAAGAATTTTTGCTTATTCCAAAATACTCTCTGGGTAATTCCATTATGTATAAAAACGAGAGCGAAGATACTACAGAAATAGTTTTGACTTTGTGAAACCCCTGAGGTTTCTTAAGCTAATAGCCTGTGACCACAGTTTGAGGATCTGTCTGGCGTTTAAAGTCACAGTTCTGCAACTAGGTCTGCACTGCTACAGCACATCCTAGCTGGGGACTAATGATTTGACATTTTTGGCTCTCAGCTTCTCCCATTGTTAGTCATGGGCCAAAAAATACAGTATCTGCCATTATCTAAACCCAACAAGTCACTTAAACTGCACAAACTGGCTATTTGCTATGCCTCCAACAAATGTGGTTTTAGTGCATCAGATTTTTCTGGTGAGTAACTCTAGTTCAGAAATCCACACTTTGGAGGCTGATGCAGTTGGATCAAGGCAAATCAGATGCCAGCCTGGGCTTCACAGAATTGGAGGCACTTCTGGGCAGTCCAAAGACAGACAGACAGACAGGCACGCATGAGCACACACATACCCTAGTTCAGGAAGGCAAGCCTTCCGGTTGTGAGGCTCTCAGTGTTAAGTTGGGGGCGTAGCCCCAGCCCCTGGCCTAGGAGTTGCTTTGCTCTGGACTCCAAATCCCAGCGTGTGTGTGTGTGGGGGGGGGGTGTCAGGACCAGTCCCACAGAGTATTTAAGGGGCCTCTTAGAGGAGGAGCACGTGGTTTTTCAGGTCTGCATGGGTTCTTTGCTGTCGTGTCTCCCCGCCATGTGCTTGGCCACCCGAGAGCATCTTACTTAATAAAACGATGGGCATTTTGATTTGGTTTGATTTGACCTAATTGGATTTCTTGCGCCGGCAGAGCTGTTCTTATTCTTAACACTCAGGAGCTGGTAAACTTTTTGAATTTGAGTTAAAAAAAAAAATAGAGCCAGGCAGTGGTGGTACAGGCCTTTGATCCCAGCACTCAAGAGAAAGAGACAGGAGGATCTCTGTGAGTTCGAGGCCAGCCTGATCTAGAGCACGAGTTCCAGGACAGCCAGAGATACACAGAAACCCTATCTCAGAAAAACCTAAACAAACAAAAACAACGAAAATAAAAAAGTTAACTATTTTACTCTATGTGTATGAATGTTTTCCCTGTATGCATGTATGTGCAACTTGTGCATTCCTGCTGATCTCTTGGACTTGGTGTTTTGGATGATTGTGAGCCACCATGTGGGTACTGGGAATTAAATAGCAACAAGTGTCCTTAACCCCTGAACCATGTCTCCAGCCCTTATATTTGGTTTTGATGGACAAGAAGGGTAGTTCAATAAAAGTTAATTCTAGTTAGGCTAACAAAAATGCTGCTTTCACAATAGGGGGCTGCAGTCCTCAACAGAACAAGGGGCAGGAAGACTTGCCATAAGCATTCTTTGTGAGGCCCTAAACACATATGTTTGCTCATCTTGAAAACCTTTGGCCTCCAACTTCCAAAAGACCTTTTGACCTAGTATTAGGCACTCGTGTCTTAGTTCCAGACTGGAGGGTTAACTCCTGGCCCACCACCCAATTTCTGCCTAATTGTGACGTTTCCAAGATGGCAGTAGCCCCCTGATTGTTGGGGGGCTCTGCTTCCGTTTCCGGGACAGAATCCGGAAGTACCAGTTGAGGGTCCTCTTCCTATTTTCAGTTGCGTCGGCAGCTGGAGGAGAACGGACGGTGATGGCGGCGGTCGCAGCGGACTCAGCTGCAGCTGCCATCCCGGCCTCCGCTGAGGAGAGAGAGAGACAGCGCGAGGCAATGCCAGGCCTGGACGAACAGTGGCGCCAAGTCGAGAATGGGCGAGAGCGTCCACTGCGAGCTGGCGAAAGCTGGTGAGGCTGGGCTTCAATGAAGCCTTGGCCAAGGGGACCGTGGGGGCGTTAATATCCGCGGGGTACTTAGAAGCCAAATTCTGACGAAGAAGCGGTGCGAGGCGGGGAAGGGGCTGGGTGGACAGGCGGGAGATAGGGGGCGTGGAGGTGCTAGTGAATGAATCCCAGCGGTTGGGGAAGAGGCGGGGCCCGAGCGGGGCAGTCGGCCGCCTGAGGGCATAATGGGGTTTGTTTGTGGCAGAGGCGGGGCGGGAAGGGAAAGGCCTTGGAGGTAGGGACTGCATCTTCTGGGGGGGGGGGGTGAGAGGGACTGCGTCTCGGAACCTGGAGCCTGGAAAGGAGGCTGGCTCCGTCCTTAACTCGGGGGCGTGGCGTGCGTTACGAAACGTTGCGTCGGTTGCGAGGAACAGCCGACGAGTTCTTGAAGCGCCTGGGAACCAGACGAGCTTGGTGGCGTCAGCTGAAGAGCAACTCCATAGCTGTGGGCCGAGGGGCGGAGGGGGCGGCGCTTTGGGGAGGGTGCCCGGCTCCTGGGAACGAGGCTAAGGGCTGAGGTGGGGCGAACTGTGGAGGAGTGAGGCGCCTAGGGCAGAAAATGGCGCCTGCAAAAGAGCAAAGATTGTGACGCGATAGTTTATGTTTTTTAAATTCATCGTAGCCAAGGTCTCCTTCCTAGGACAGGAGAAAGTGCAGGTGATTACAAAGGAAGGTTCTTTGGGAAAAAATTCCTATTTAAGAAATTTTTGTAATCAGTAGAAAATGGTTATTTAAAAAGAATCCACAGCTTTGACAAATTGTTTTTACTGATTTTTTTTTTTAAAAATGCCAATCGTTGCCTCAAAATTTACTGCTCCCGGGTTCTTATTTCTCTCCGAGTTGCGCCTCTTTTTATAAATTGTGAAATTCGTAAGACCTACAAAGATTATAGTAGAAAACATTTTACATAAATTGATGGACATCCTGCTGAAAGAAATGGTTCGTACGCTTCAAAATTGGCAAGGTCGTAAAAGACATGCTGAAGAACGGTTCCAGATTGAAGGAATTAATGCAGTTTAACAAGCCACAACTAAATACGACTTCTGATCCTCACTTGGATCCTAGAACAAGGAAAAATAAATTATTTTTAAAAATCAGGGTTCTTTCTCATAATTTCTTTCACTGTAAAGTTCATTGGGAAAAAAATTGGTGAAATTTGACGTAGGCCGACAGATAAAATATTGCTACTGATAATTTCTTATTTGTGATTATTGTAATGTGGTAAATGAAAGAATATCCTTTGTTTGATGAAAAGTGCATGCTAAAAATTTAGGGATAAGGAACCATGGTGTAAGCAACATCAAATGATTGAAAAACTAGCCTATGTAAAAATACATATGAGAGGGAGAAGATTATGGAAATATATGTCATAGAATGCAAAGTTTAGTTAGACAAGAGGAACAAATTCAAGAAACCCATGTACAAAATGGTGATAATAATGAATAGCAACCTAGTCTATACTTGAAAATTGCTTAATAGATTTTACATGTTCTTAACCCAAAAAACTGTGACACAATTGCTATGTTAAGTAGCTTGTTTTAGTGTTTTCAATGTATATATCAACACATAATGCTGTATACCACAAATGCACATATTTTTGTCTATTTTAAGATAAATAAAAATAACCCAAAAATGATATGGGGAAAAATAAGAATAGAGCAAATGGATAAAGTGTGTTAGATTTGGGGATTCTAAGGGCATACAGAGAAGTCTTTGTATTATTTTTGCCCCCTCTTTTTTGGGGGGGCAGAGTCTCTCTATTATATAGCCCTGGCTGTCAGGGAACTCACTATGTATACCAGGCTGGTCTTAAACTCAAATCTGGCTGAGATTACAGGCATGCTCCACTATGGCTGGCTGCTGCTGCTGCTACTGCTTCTTATTCTGATTTCTGTTTTCAATGAGTTTATTTCAAAGAAAAAAATTGCAAAGTTTTATGTGTGGATTCATCACCCATGTGAAGATGCATAACATTACGTTAAAAAAAATCCTGTGCTCATCTCAGATGGAAATTCCCCTCCCTGCTTCATGAGAAACTGTTACCCTAAATTTTGCATTAAAGGGCTCTTTTCACGTGTTTCATTATCATAAGATTTTCCACCATTCATATTTATATGTATATATATATGTATATATATATATACACACAGAGTGTTTCTAAAATGGACTGGATGCATACTGTGAGCCCTTATATGACATGATAAATGGTTATCTGTATGATGTAATTTGAGACATTAACCTTGATCTGTTGACTATAGCTCTGTCTGCCAGGTTTCTCAGATGTTAAGATGCTGTTCTCTTAAGCAGTGATTTTTTTAAAAATACATATTTAAATATATATGTATATATCATGTCCATCTGTTCCCCAGGATGTCTAACAGCTTCCTGTCTCATGCATAAATGGTAAAATCCTGAGTGACTTGCAAGACTTGGAGGCTGGTACCCTACTTCCATTCTAACTTTTTTCTCTAATCTCTCTGATTACCAGCCCACCAGCCCCTCCCTCTCAGGGCCATCCATATTAAACTCTTGCTGTTCTTTACATTTTAGGGCCTTTTCTAGGTTTTCCCACTTTACAGAGGTCCTAAATAACAGTGCCAGTGAAATGTGTATACATGATTGAAGAGATAAATTACAGTTCCAGAACTGAAGGATATAATGACTTTATGCCATTATATCGTAGTTCTACAAAAAGAAATAGCCTCAATCCATCCTGAAAATAAACAGTAAGCAGACTGGTTTTTGCAGCTCATTTGGAGATGTCCAAAAGGTCCGCAAAGCTTTGATTCATGCCTTGTCTTCTTTGCTAATGGCCTTTTAAATTACCCTGCCAGTAGTGGATCTTTGGAGTGAGGAAAATGTTTTGGAACTAGGTAGAGGTGGTGGGTACACAATATTGTGAATGTACTAAGTGTTAATGAATTGTTCGTTTTAAAATGGGTTTTTATGTTAATTTCACATCATTAAAAAATTACCACACCAGTGTTGGTTGAATATTAAAGCCAATTTGTTTCTCCTGTTGGAATTGTTATGAATATGTCTTGCCAAGCTCCACTTTTTTATGCTTATCTAAATTAGGTAAGAGCAAAGTATCTCAACGTTATACATGTGTTTGCTGCCCTAGTTGGGAAATACGTATTTATAAAGCATTTAAACTCAAGGATTAGCTCCAAATTGTGCATATGTGTCAGTATTATCTACATCTCCCATCCTTGCTTGGTTCTATAGCAGATTTAAACAAGTGCAGTTAATTAATTTGGTTGTCTTTATTGATTAAACGTCTTAGATGCATTTATTTGGGGGTGGGGCACACCATGTGACTCTGCTGAGGAGTCCAGAGGACTGAATCAGTTACCTCCTTCCACTGTGTAGGTCCTGGGGGATCAAATTCAGGTCAGCAGGCTTGGTAGCAAGCACCTTTACCTACTGGACCATCTTACCTGCCTTCTACCTTATTTTTTGATAAAGGGCTTCTGGTTGAACCCGGAACCCTGTTTCAGCTAGACTGGCCAACAAACCTGTCTCCACTCCCCTGCCCCAAGTGCTGAGATTACCACCATGCCAGACTTTTTGCTCAGTTTTTACGTAGACACTGAGGATCTGTACACAGCAATCTTGACCCAGCCCTAAAGGTTTTGAGACCACATTTAAATCTCTAAAAAGATAAGTTCCTAAGAAAGTTTTAGTTCTTGTGACAATGAATTAGCTACACATTTGAGTCAAGGACAGTTGAGAAACCCTGGGCGGATGTGTACAGGGCACAGACAGCTTCCTAATAGTAAGCAACTATGAGTTCTTTTTTGTTTTCTGTTTTTCGAGACAGAGTTTCTCGGTGTAGCCTTGGCAGTCCTGGAACTCGCTCTATAGACCAGACTGGTCTCGAACTCAAATACGCCTGCCTCTGCCTCCCGAGTGCTGGGATCGGGTGTGCGCCACCTCCACCAGGCCTGACTGGAGTTACTAAGTAAAGGAAAAAAGGTAGCTAGGTTTAGAGAGGTGCACAGTACATGAAAAGAAATCAGTTTCATTGGACATTAAGAAAGGTTTTTGCAGTAGTATGTCTAATCCTACATGATCAACTGTACTTAACTGGAGAAGATAAACTTTGTTCTTTTGAGGTCTCAGGCTGGCCACAGACTAGTGACAGTTCTTTGATAGCCTCCAAAGTTCAGGTTTTTTGATGTGCCATTTAAAAAATATTAAATAGGAAGAACTGGGAATGCTGACACATGCTTGTAGCCCCTTTTTTATCCCAGCACTAAGGAGGTAGAGGCAGGGGAATCAGAAAGTCAGGGTCAATGTAGGCTACATAAGAGCTTGTTCTTAAAAAGAAGTTGGAAAGATGAAAGTTATTGCAAAAATTTCAAATTAAAACTTCCCAGTGGTGTGGTAGCTCCTACTTTACTGCCAACACCATGAAAACAAAGGAAGGCCTGGTCTGCAAAGTGAGTTCCAGGTCATACATTGAGTCTCTGTCTCAAAAAATGAATGAATATATATACATATATATATGTATATATATATATTCCTATTGTCCTTTGTGTTATCTCCCAGAGATAATTTAGGCGTAAAAAAACATTTTTGAGAAGTTTGGAAAGACAGATAAGAGATGTAGGTATGGTAGCTCATGTGTGATTTCAGTATTCAAGAGGCTGAAGCAGGAGGATTGCCACAAGTTTGAGGCCAGCCTGGGAAGAATATTTAGGAAACAAGATGAGCATGATAAAACATCTGAAATCCTAGCATTTGGAAAGCTCAAGCAGGAGGGCCATGAGTTTGAGGCTATCCAGCGCAACATAATGAGCTCTAGTCCAACTGGAGCTATAAAGTGAAGCATGTCTCAAAAATGTTACAAGCAAGATGAGAAGTATAGTTAGTTTTATAAGAACATAGTGGTAAAGATTATTAGGTGCTTATGGTCGTCATCCTCATAGTTCAAGGTCAGCCTGGGCTACATAAAGCCCTGTCTCAACACCAAAAATAAGATGAATTAAGAGTATGCAGCCAGGTGGTGATAGCGCTTGCCTTTAATCCCAGCACTCTGGAGGCAGAGGCAGGCAAATTCTAGGACAGCTTGATCTATATAGTGAGTTCTAGGACAGCCAGCGCTACATAGTAAGACTTTGTCTCAAAATAAAGAATGTTAAAGAGGGGGACGGGAAAAATGACTCAACAATTAAGAATAGATACTGCTTCCAGAGGCCCCGAGTTTGGTTCCCAACATTCACAACAAGTGGCCCACAAGCACCTGTAACTCTAGCTCCAGTGAATCTGACGTCCTGGCCTCTAAGAGCCCCTGAGATCACGTGCACATACTCTCACACAAGTGCATAATTAAAAGTATGAAAAAGAAAGCATTAAGAATTGGTAGTAGTTTGGTGACAAAAAATGACTATAGTAATTTTATATGAAAGACCCAAATCCTAATCATCTTTTGATACGTTGGCCACAGGATAATAGGCAGTAAAGAGCTTACTAGTAAACTTATTTAAATAAATTTGATAGAGCAATGTTATATTTATTATCTGTAACTTTTTATATTGTTGTGCAGGATGGTAGTGATAGGCTGGTGATAGGAATAATGAAAGAATTCATCAAGATTGCCAGGCGGTGGTGGCACACACCTTTAATCCCAGTGTTTAATCCCAGAGGCAAGTGGATCTCTGTGAGTTCGAGGCCAGGTTGGTCTACAAAGTGAGTCTAGGACAGCCAGGACTGTTACACAGAGAAACCCTTAAAAAAAGAAAGAATTCACCAAGATGGAAAAAGGCACAAGTAGAGAGCTTTTTATGTAAGAGGCAGCTTTCGCTGAGGCAGGAGTGTTGTGTGCAGGCAATGGAACTTTTGTAGCTGGGGCTTAAGGTAGAGTTAACTCTTTCTGATCAGATAACAGTCATCAGTGGCCTTGCTTTGATCCCATCCATCCCTGGGTCAGTGACTACCTTGTTCTGGAGATATCTGTCCCAGAGTGGTGTCTGCATTTGTTTTTCCTGTTTCTATGAGATTAAATCTTATGGTAGCACTGGCTGGGCCCACATTTAAAGAAGTTTTCCTGCATCCCAAGTGCTTACCTGGCTAGTTAGGTGTGTGTGTGTGAGAGAGAGAGAGAGAGGGAGAGAGAGAATTCAATTTAAGACCTATTATATGCTAGGCAAGTAGTCTACCACTAAACTCCAATCCTAAAGTAACTAAAGTTTTGCTACAGGATGATTTTAATGTTAAATTTTCTTTTAAAATCTGCTTTTTAAGGTGAAGGGCTAGAGAGATGGTTCAGTGGTTAAAAAGGTTTACTGCTCTTGCAGAGGAGCCAACTTCAATTCCCAATACTGAGGTCAGGGAGTTCACAATTGCTTGTAACTCTAGCTCCAAGGAAGATCTGAAGCCTATGACCTCTATGAGCACTTATATTCGTGTGCACATTTCTACCCACAGACACATAGAGATACACATAATTAGAAATGAAGTCTTGTTTTTATTTACTTCTTTTTTTAAAAAAATATTTATTTATTAATTATGTATACAATATTCTGTCTGTGTGTATGCCTACAGGACAGAAGAGGGCACCAGACCCCATTAAAGATGGTTGTGAATCACCATGTGGTTGCTGGGAATTGAACTCAGGACCTTTGGAAGAGCAGGCAATGCTCTTAACCTCTGAGCCATCTCTCCAGCCCTTTATTTACTTCTTAAATAATTTATTTAACTTTATTTTATGTGCATTGGTGCAAAGATGTCAGATCTCCTGGAACTGGAGTTATAGACAGTTGTGAACTGCCATGCGGGTGCTGGGAATCAAACCTGGGTCCTCTGGAAGAGCAGCCGGTGCTCTTAACCTCTAAGCCATCTCTCTCCAGCCCCTAATATCTTGTTTCTAAAGTTGAGCAGGGCCTTCCTTTGCTTGTTTTTATTTTTTTTAAGATTTTTAATATATAGTGTTCTGCCTGCATGCCAGAAGAGGGCACCCCCAGATATTATAGGTGGTTGTGAGGGCACCCAGATATTATAGATGGTTGTGAGCCACCATGTGGTTGCTGGGAATTGAACTCAAGACCTCTGGAAGAGTAGCTGGTGTTCTTAACCTCTGAGCCATCTTTCCAGCACCTGAGCAGGGCCTTCCTTTGCATTGAAAATACTAAATTAACTTTACTTCATAAGTGAACCTCATAAACTGACTGTAAAGGCCAGTAAAGCTGGAAGGAGGAATGACAATGTGTGCGCTGATAGGCTGAATGATAGATTTGTGGCCTGAGCTAGCTCCTAGGTGGGAATGTGTATTTTCCTGGAACGAGTAATATGGCATGGTCTGGGGAATAGAGAGGGTAATGTAGAGTCAAAAAAACGGAAATGCAGAAATTCAAAGTCAGGTGTGATTCATGTTTGTAATCTTAGCATGGAAGCCGAGGCAACAAGTTCACTGCCAACCAGTACTGTGTAGTGAAACCCTGTCTCAAATTCAAACTAAATTCATAACATAGCACACATGGGGGCTATGTACCCACCCTTTTAATTCCAGCATTTGGGAAGCTGAGGCAGAAGGATCCGCAGAGGTTAAGGGCAACTTAAGCTATATATATAGTATGTTCCAGGCCTGTCTGGATGGCACAAGACCTTGTTAGGAAAAAAAGGGGAATGAATGAAAAAAATTGAGTAACCTAATGTCCAAATATGCATTTCACAGAATAAATTTTGCTTTTTACTTATTTTTTAAATACTGCTGAAAACTTTCTTCTTGAATTATAGTGGATTGGTAGTTAATTCTGCAAGTGATGAGAAGTTTTATAGCTAGCTCCTAAATAATCATATGACACCCTTGTTGTCTGTCTGGGTTCCAGGTTCCTTGTGGAGCAACACTGGTATAAACAGTGGGAGGTGTACGTGAAGGAAGGGGACCAGGATGCTGACACCTTTCCTGGCTGTATCAACAATGCTGGACTCTTCGAAGGTACCAAGCTTCTGCCTCTCCCCCATCAACCTTGCCCTGGAGTTCTGATCCTCTCTGTTCCCACAAGTGACCATACTCCCATTCTCTAAGCTTAGTCATTTGTGGGGTGGCCAGAGTTAACAGTTCCTTTCTTAATCCATGCCCTGTCTTGTCCACACCCCCTACTCCCTGCAGATGAGATAAGCTGGCACCTCAGGGAGGGACTGCTAGAAGGAGATGATTATGTGCTGCTCCCAGCGACTGCTTGGAATTACCTGGTCAGCTGGTATGGTCTAGAAGATGGCCAGCCACCTATTGAGCGCAAGGTATATGGCTGGGGCAGATACTAGGGGCATATGTTAGATGTCTATGGAAACTGGGGAGGAGGAAGACCATGTAAGGTCCAGAGTTGTGTGTACCTGTATTCCCCTGTCGGTTGGGTGGGTTTATGGGTGTTGGTGCTCCTCTGCCTTCACAGGTTATAGAACTTCCTGGCATACGAAAGGTGGAATTATACCCAATAGAGCTGCTGCTTGTCCAGCACAGTGATATGGAAACAGCTTTCACCATTCAGTTCAGCCATACTGATTCTCTGGGTAAGTCTCAGAGCCTCTAGGATAAATTCCTGTTTTTAATCTTGAGTCACATCTCAATGACCTGAGGATGTGTGGGGATCAAGTTACAGCATCCTGGGAAGGCACCAGTCAAACTCTGGAGGACTAAACTGGTGGTGGCCAAATTGAGCACAGACACTGGGTGTCTACTAGAGTCCAGAGAAGATGATCTGTATTCCAGCTGTTTGAGTGGGGTGGAAAAGAGTTATGAGTATGTTAAGTGTGTGAGTCATTCATTTGGAGATTGATTTGAGGACACAAGATATTGGTTAAGTAAAAGCTATCAAAGAGGTATTCTGGGATCCCAGAATACATGGTCTTGTTCCATCACCCTTCACAGACCTAGTCTTGCAAACAGCTCGGGAGCAGTTTCTGGTGGAGCCTCAAGAAGATACACGCCTCTGGATCAAGAACTCAGAGGGCTCTTTGGATCGGTTGTGCAACACACAGATCACACTGCTTGATGCCTCCCTTGAGACTGGGCAGGTAACAATGGAGAGGATTTCTCTGCACAGGTAGCCTGGTGGACAGATTCCTGGTAGTAGTCAGATCAGGGAAGGGCAGGGTGCACTTTAGGCTTTTCATTAATAGTTCTCTTTTTCCTTTCTCTACTTCTAACCTAGTTGGTCATCATGGAGACCCGAAACAAAGATGGCACTTGGCCCAGCGCACAGCTGTGTGGCATGTGAGCCCTTGGGGTGTTGTGCAGAGTTGGGGCACCCCATAGTAGGCATACAGAACCTACAACTACAGAGCACCCACCCGTAGTAGGCTCTTAGCTCATAGGGTTTCTTGTTCAACCCCAGGAACAACATGCCAGAAGGGGATGAAGACTTCCAGGGCCAGCCAGGCATCTGTGGCCTTACCAATCTGGGCAACACGTGCTTCATGAACTCGGCCCTACAGGTTGGGCCATTAGATCTATGTCTGGCACAGCTGCAGGGATTAGGTATTGGGGAAAGAGCTAGGGGATGGAGGGGGATGATGATTGCAGTACAAGGGGTCAGGTTGAAAGCCAAGGCTCCACAAATCTGATCTGGTGTGCCCACATTATCTCCTGAAGTATCAACACCTTCTCCCTCTACTTGCTCCCCATTCTCCCTTCTTTCCTTTGGCACTACATTTTCCTCCTCCAGAGATACTGACATCTTTCCCTGGTCCTTTTACTGCATCCCCACCGCCAACCCTTCCCCTTCTCTCTCCTATTTCCCTCTCCTTCCTCCTTCCTTTTCTTTTCTCACTTGGGCCACTTCACCTTTCCTCTACCTCTTTCACTGGGCCCTACTACCACAGTGCCTCAGCAATGTGCCACAGCTTACGGAGTACTTTCTCAACAACCGCTACCTGGAGGAACTCAACTTCCGGAACCCTCTTGGCATGAAGGGTGAGCTTGCTGAGGCCTATGCTGATCTGGTAAAGCAGACTTGGTCTGGCTACCACCGCTCCATTGTGCCGAATGTGTTCAAGGTGTGACTCAACCCCATGGGCTCCCACCTTCCTTTCTCTTGCTTCTCCTAACTCCTGCTCACTCTACTACCCGACTGTCTCCTCAGAACAAGGTTGGCCATTTTGCATCCCAGTTTCTGGGCTACCAGCAGCATGACTCACAGGAACTACTGTCATTCCTCCTGGATGGACTGCATGAGGACCTCAATCGAGTCAAAAAGAAAGAATATGTTGAGCTATGTAATGGTGCTGGGCGACCGGATTTGGTAGGCTACCCATTAAAGCTGCATGACCATTGCCTTGGGAATTCTCTGGTTTCCCTGGTTTCCCTAACACCTTACCATTTCCTCAGTTCCCCTACCTTGACCTTTACTCCAACCTTTGTCATAGCACCATGTCTGTTCCCATACCTACCTCAGAGTAACCCCAATTAGGCTCCTGTCCTTCATAAATCCCAGCTCTGACAGTAAACATAGATTCCAGATAGACGTAGCTGTCCTTCTGCCACTAGGCTTCAATAGGTCCTTTCCCTAAAACCCCTATGAATCCACCCCCAACTTTTCCTTCTGCTCCTAACCCACCATGACACTTGTCAACAGGAAGTAGCACAGGAAGCCTGGCAAAACCACAAACGACGAAATGATTCTGTGATTGTGGACACTTTCCATGGCCTCTTCAAGTCCACCCTGGTGTGCCCTGATTGTGGCAATGTGTCTGTGACCTTTGACCCCTTCTGCTACCTCAGCGTCCCACTGCCTGTCTGCCCCAGGAGGGTCTTGGAGGTCTTCTTTGTCCCCATGGATCCCCGCCGCAAGCCAGAACAGGTGGGGGTATGGGAACACAATGAGGGACATGAAGTCAGGATTTGATTGCTTTCCTCAAGGTTTTCTGCATTAACCTACCTCTTCTGTGGATGTTATTTCTCCCTCAGCACCGGGTTGTGGTCCCCAAGAAAGGCAATATTTCAGATCTATGTGTGGCCCTGTCCACACACACAAGTGTTGCACCAGACAAGGTAAGACTTTGCAGAGGGAGGTTGGGTAGGTAGGTTTTAAAGGAAAAAGGGCCTTGCATACTGACTGTTCCCATGCCCGTGTCCTATTCCCAGATGATAGTAGCTGATGTCTTCAGTCACCGATTCTATAAGCTCTACCAGCTGGAGGATCCTCTGAGTAGCATCTTGGATCGTGATGATATCTTTGTGTGAGTGAAAAGACTAAGGGGAGTAAAAAAAGGAAGCTCCCCCTACCTTTTGTTTTGCCTTGCTGGGGGATGGAACCCAGAACTCAAGAGCATATTAGACAAGTACTCTTAATACGTACAGTCCAATATATGCAAAAGTAAATAAATATGTAGAGAGACAGAGAGATGGTCTCCCTATGTAGCCCTAGCTGACCTGGAAAATGTAGACCAGACTGTCTTCAGATTTAGAGATCCATCTGCCTCTGTCTCCCAGGTGCTGGGATTAAAGGTGTGTGCCACTATGTCCAGCAATATGCTCCTTTTAAAATGTATCCATTCTTTATTTTGTAGGTGCTGGAATTAGAACCCAAGCCCCCTGCATGCTAGGCAAGTGCGCTACCACTGAACTAGGCTTTGTTTCCCACAATTTTAAAACTTTGGGCAACTAAAAACTAAACAGTGCTTTGTGAATAGAAATTGTCTTTGTAGCCTGGTGGTGGTGGCGCACGCCTTTAATCGCAGCATACTGGAAACAGAGGTAGGTGGATGTCTGTGAGTTCGAGGCCAGCCTGGTCTACAGAGTGAGTTCCAGGACAGGCTCCAAAGCTACACAGAGAAACTCTGTCTCGAAAAGCCAGATAGATAGATAGATAGATAGATAGATAGATAGATAGATAGATAGATAGATAGATAGATAGATAGATAGAATGAAAAAAGGAAAAGAGAACCTTTCTTTGTAAACAAAAGTGTTTTCTACAGGAAAAATGTTTTAATCCTTGTTTATTAACCCCCTCAGTATTCTTGTTACCAAAGCTCTTCCTAAAACAGTATATAGACAAAGCGCTATGGAAGTCATCTGGTAGTTCATAAAGTGCCATATTTCACAGATTTTTAGACCCTTTAAATATTTTGGGAAAAGGCTAGACAGCTAACTTGGTAGTAAAGGGCACTGGCTGGTCTTCCAGGGACTCAGGTTCAATTCCCAGCACCCACATGGAGACTCACGACCATCTATAACTCCAGTCTTGGGATCCAGTGCCCTCTTTTAGCCTCTGCAGTCACCAGGAACACATTTGATACACAGATATACATACAGGCAAAACACCCATACACACAAAACAGTAATAATAAAATATTTAGGTGAGGCAGGCAAGATGGCTCTGGGTAAAAACACTTCCACAAGCCTGACAACCTGAACCTGTGATGGAAGGTGGGAACTGACTCCTGCAAGATGTATTCTGACCTCCACATGTGTCTTGGTATGTGTATATACATATTTAAACACACATACTAATAATAAATGAAAAACACCTACACTTTTTTGGACTGAGGTGAATGAATGGAGCAACTAGAGGGCAAAGTCAGGGATTCTTTCTTGGGATTCTTTAGTCAAGAATAAACTAATGACTGCCCACCTCCCCACCCCCACCACATATACAGATATGAGGTGACCGGTCGAATTGAGCCTGTTGAGGGTTCAAGAGATGATATTGTGGTTCCTGTTTACCTGCGAGAGCGTACCCTATCCCGAGACTACAACAACTCCTACTACGGTCTGATACTTTTTGGGCACCCTCTCCTGGTGTCCGTGCCCCGGGACCGGTTCTCCTGGGAGGGCCTATATAACATCCTCATGTATCGGCTTTCGTAAGTACCGCCACTTTACTAGGGTTAGGGGAAGTGGATTTGAGTGAGGAGACCAAAGTCAACACTCTGACTTGGCTTCTGAGTTTGGCACATCCAAATGACACTTCAAATTGAACATAGCAGTAGAACTTCCAGGACTTTTTCTTTTTCTACACCTCTGCCTCCTCTAGTACTTCTCTTTGGTACTGGGAATATAGAGGTGAACAAGATAAAGTAGAGACAAGTTCATTTTGTATGTAATTGTCTCTACACAGAGACTTGGATGTATTTTTACTGGTAGTTTATTCTTGTATCTAAAATCCAGTCCTTACCATGGAAGGCAAGTATTATCTGAATTAATTTCTCCTTCATTCTAATTCAAAAGTTCATCCTTGCCAGGCAGTGACGGTATACACCTTTAATCCCAGCACTTCGGAGGCAGAGGCAGGTGGATCTATGTGAGTTCGAAGCCAGCCAGATCTACAGAGCAAATTCTAAGACAAGGAGAGTCAAGCTTGATTTCTTGAGACAGAGAAACCCTGTCTCAAGAAATCAAAAAAAAAAAAGTTCATCCTAAGGCTTCTCTGAGGTCAATTCAAATTCATAACTAATTGTATATCTGTTTACCAGTGACTTTAGATTTAAACTCCATACTCCAGTACGTGAATAGCTATACATAGGCCATATACTGGCATCCTTAACTTCTTCATGCATTTATGTTACTACTTTACCATTTTCCAGGTATGGTGATGCATGCCTATGATCCCTGCTACTTGTGCAGCTGTGGTAGAATCATATGGCTAGTTTGTGTAATTTACTAAAACTGTCTCAAAGCTGGATGATGGTGGCATGCACCTTTAATCCCAGCACTTGGCAGGCAGATCTCTGAGATTAAGGTCAACCTGGTCTACAGAGCAACCTGGTCCAGGACAGCCAGGGCTGTTACACAGAGAA
Organism: Ondatra zibethicus; assembly: GCA_004026605.1. NCBI lineage: Eukaryota > Metazoa > Chordata > Mammalia > Rodentia > Cricetidae > Ondatra > Ondatra zibethicus. The sequence goes on along the minus strand of PVIU01027704.1, from coordinate 987 downwards.
ATCCTGTCTCAAAGAACCAAACAAAAACATTCTATCTCAAAATAAAAACTTTTTCAGATAAGGGTTGGGAATGTAGCTCAGTATTGAAACATTAGCTTAGCATTCCTTTTTTTTCCCCCTTCCCGAGACAAGGTTTCTCTGTAGCTTTGGTGCCTGTCCTGGAACTAGCTCTTGTAGACCAGCCTGGCCTCGAATTCACATTGATTCTCCTGCCTCTGCCTCCCGAGTGGTGGAATTAAAGGTGTGCACCACCAGTGTCGGGCTCTTTTTTTTTTTTTTTTTGGTTTTTTTTGAGACAGGGTTTGTCTGTAGTTTTGGAGTTTGCCTGGAACTAGCTCTTTTTTTTTTTTTTTTGATTTTTCAAGACAGGTTTCTCTGTAGCTTTTGGAGCCTGTCCTGGCACTAGCTCTTGTAGACCAGGCTGGCCTCGAACTCATGGAGATCCACCTGCCTCTGCCTCTGCCTCTGCCTCCCGTGCGCCACTGCTGTCCTGCTGGAACTTGCTCTTGTAGACCAGGCTGGCCTCGAACTCAGAGATCCACCTGCCTCTGCCACCCAAGTGCTGGGATTATTAGGCCTCCATCACCACTGCCTGGCTAGAGCTAGTTCTAGGACAGGCTCTAAAGCTACACAGAAAAACCCTGTCTTGGGGACTGGAGAGATGGCTCGGTGGTCAAGAGCACTGGCTGCTCTTCCAGAGGACCCGAGTTCAATTCTCAGCACCCACGTGGCAGCTCACAACTGTCTGAAGATCCAGTTCCAGGGGATCTGACACCTTCACACCAATGCACATAAAATAAAGTTAAGTAAATTATTTCTTTAAAAAAAAAAAAAAGAAAAACAGCCGGGCGGTGGTGGCGCACGCCTTTAATCCCAGCACTTGGGAGGCAGAGGTGGGCGGATCTCTGTGAGTTCGAGACCAGCCTGGTCTACAAGAGCTAGTTCCAGGACAGGCTCCAAAGCCACAGAGAAACCCTGTCTTGAAAA
>PVIU01027703.1:0-20060 GCA_004026605.1 Ondatra zibethicus | reverse complement strand
ATTGCTTTTTCTTTGTTTTATTTTGCCTATGTCTTGCTACTTTCCTTAAAATAGTTATGTAGAGTCATGGAATTAGATATTCTGATATCTTTAATTTTCTTCTCCTGAATTGATTATTTATTATTAGTGTTTTTCTTTGATTCCATGTGAATTTAAGGATTGTTTTTCTAGTTCTCTGAGGGATGTCTTTGGTATTTTGATTAGAGTTACATTGTTGTATGAATATTTTAAGAATATTAATTCTGTAGTATTTCTGATTATCATTTTAGAAATCTTACTGTCTTTGGTTAAGTTTATTCCTAGATATTTTTGTTGTCATAGCTATAGAATTTGTTTCATGTTTTTGTCTTTAAAAGTTTACTATTAGTAAATTAAAACTTGATGCTTATATAGTTACTCATAGTCTGCATAGACTGCAAAGGAAAGTTTGCTAATGAAAGGCCAGCTTTTCGCTACAACAGAAGAGGTGTTGTGTCAGCAGAACTGCCTATACAAACAGGAGACTTTTTCTGGGGGCCAAAACTTAATTCTTCATTTTTTTTTCTGCTGGTGGTTCTTATTCTGTTCTTTCTCTGGTCTGTACATTTGTCCTGTTTTATTCATTTTCTTCTTCCTAGTTGTTCTCCTCCTATATCTTTCCTGATGTTTCCCTCTGTATTTTACTTAAAACAACTTTTTCCTAACCGTTTTATTCTTCATAAGAGAAAGATTTCTATACAAAAAAGATTATCACATAAGCACAAGTTACATATTTTCCATTACACAGGAAGAAATCACATTAAGATCACAAGTTACATTTTTCCTTTGAAACCCACAAGTAAACATTTTTTTTACTTTTCTCCCATAACATCATCATTCTAAAGCAATGATTTTTTTTTATTCCTGATTATCAATGTTCTAAAAAAACCATGTAAATTTCAGCCAGTTCCTTTTGTATTGGCATACAGCTGTTTGCGGTTTCAGTGTAGTATATTTCTACAAAACTTAGCTAAAGTGATCTAGCAGACTATTATTTTTCTTTACATGCAGTAGTTATCATTTAACTTCCTTTTACAACTTTGTTTTTTCAAGGTGCATACTGAAACCTGAGATTAATTCTGTATGCTATTAGACTAAGGAATATCAGGCCTAACCCTGGATGTAGGGACATAATTGTTTTCTTGGATCATCAGCCTGTTTTTCCATTGGCAGAATTCATGAGTCTATAATGCATGAAACTTCCTTGTTCTTATTTTCCATCCTCTGCAAATCTCACATCCAACAAAGGGGAAGGGAAGTTGAAGACTATTTTTGCCTTTTTGTATCTCTTAGAGGAATAATTGGCAGAATAACATAAGTCATGTCCCTAATCATCTTTACTAACTATTCTAATTACCTTTATCTTTCAGTCTAACCCAGAAAGTGCAATTAAATCATAGCTCTAACAAATCATCATTGCTTTTATAAAAATCATCTTCATTATAATTTACAGGTAAATTTCCCAGTGAAAAGTGTGATTTGTTTTTCCCCAAGAAACAATCACACTATACTGGGTACAGTGGAACCCTTTCAAAGAGTAACTACACCATGCCAAAGACAGCAGAAACACAACAGCAGCAAATGGGAGGAAGCACAGCAGAAATAAGAGGTGTTTTGGAGACACTCCACACAGGACCTTTTGTTGGGGGGGGCGCTATTTAAAAAATTTTAGTTCCCATATGTAGGCTGTCGTTTTGTTTTACTGACAATATTCTTTGCTTTACAGAAGCTTCTCAGTTTCAGGACATCTCATTTATGAACTGTTGCTCTCCTTGTTTGTGCTACTGGGGTTCTATTTAGGAAGTGGTCCCCTATGCCAGTGCATTAAAAGCTACTTCCCACTTTCTCTTAAAAGCTACTTCCTACTTTCTCTTCTATCAAGTTCAGTGTGGTCGGATTTATATTGAGGTTTTTAATCCATTTAGACTTGAGTTTTCTCCATGGGGATACATACAGATCTATTTGCATTCTTTTACATGTTCACATCCAGTTATGCCAGCAGCATTTATTGAAGATAAATTTTTTTCTATTGTACAATTTTGGCTCCTTTGTCAAAAATTAGGTATTCATAGGTGTGTGGATTAATATCAGGGTCTTTAATTAGATTCCATTGATCCACGGATTCCATTGATCCACATGTATGTTTTTATGCAAATATCAAGCTGGTTTTATTACTATAATTCTATAGTAGAGCTTGATGTCAGGGACAGTGATGCCTTTGAAATTTCTTTTTTTTGTGCAGGATTATTTTGGCTACCATGGGTTTTTGGTTTTCCATATGTAGTTGAGTATTATTTTTTCGAGGATTGTGAAGAATTGTGTTGGGATTTTGATGGGGATTGCATTGAATCTATAGATTGCTTTTGGTAGGATTGCCATTTTTATTATGATAATACTACGTATACAAGAGCATGGGAGATCTTTCCATTTTCTTTTTTTCAGTTTCTTTCTTCAGAACGTCAAGAACTGTGTTGAATCATAGCAGCATAGATGCATCATAATGGAGAGAATTGATAGACTTGTCTTGTTTCTGATTTTAGTGGAATCGCTTTGAGTTTCCCTTCATTTAATTTGATGGTGGCTGTTGGCTCGCTGTATGTTGCCTTTATTATTTTTAGGTATGTTCCTTGTATCCCTGATCTGTCCAAGACCTATATTTATTTTGAACGGGTGTTGGTTTTTGTCGAAGGCTTTTTCAGTATCTAATGAGATGATAATGCAGCTTTTTCTTTCAGTTTGTTTAAATGGTGGATTGCATTGACAAATTTTTGTATGTTGAACCATTGCTGCATCTCTGGGATGAAGTCGACATGATCATGGTGGATGATTTTTTTTTTTTTTTTAGTGTTTTGTTGGATTTGGTTTGCCAGTATTTTATTGGGTATTTTGACATCAATGTTCATAAGGGAGATTGGTCTGTATTTCTCATTTTTGCATCTTTATATGGTTTGGGTACCATAAAAAGAATTTGGCAAAGTCCTTTCTGTTTCTATTTTTGTGGAACAATTTAAAGAGTATTGGTATTAGCTTATCTTAGGTCCTCTTTGAAATTCTGGTATAATTCTGCACTGAAACCATCTGGTTCTGGGCTTTTTGGGGGGACAGGAAGGCATATGGTGATGGTTTCTATTACCTTTGGGGTTACAGTCTATTTAAAATTTTTACCTGGCTTAATTTAATTTTGGTGTGTGGTGCCTATCCAGAAAATTGTTCATTTTTGTTACATTTTCCAATTTTGAGGAGTACAGATTTTCGAATGATTCTCTGCATTTCCTCGGTGTCTCTTGTTATATCCCCTTTTTCATTTATATCCCCCTTTTCATTTCTGATTTTATTTAATCTGTACATTCTCTTCCTGCCTTTCACTTAATTTGGATAAGAGTTTGTCTATCTTGTTGATTTTCATGAAAAACCTACTCTTTGTTTCATTGATTCTTTGAATAGTTCTCTTTGTTTCTATTTTATTGATTTCAGCCCTCAATTTGATTATTTACTAGCATCTACTACTGGGTGAGTTTGCTTCATTTTGTTCTAGAGCTTTCAGGCATGCTGTTAAGTCACTCGTGTGAGCTTTCTCCATTTTCTTTATGTAGGCACTTATTGCTGTGAACTTTACTCTTAGCACTGCTTTCATAGTGTCCCATAAGTTTTGGTACATTGTGCCTTCATTTTCATTGAATTCTAGGAAGTCTTTAATTTCTTTCTTTATTTCTTTCTTGACGTAGTGATGATTCAGTTGAACATTGCTCAATTTCTATGGGTTTGTAGGCTTTTTGCAATTAGTGTTGTTGTTGAATTCTAACTTTAAACCATGATGATCTGATAAGGTATAGGAGGTTATTGGAATTTTTCTGTATCTGTTGAGGTTTGCTTTGTACTGAACATGTGGTCAGTTTTTGAGAAGGTTCCATGAGGTGCTGAGAAGAAAGTATTTTTTTTTTTTTGTGATTGGGTGAAATGTCAAATGTCTGTTAGCCCATTTGAGTCATGACATCTGTTCCTTTATTTCTCTGTTAAGTTTCTGTCTGGCTGAACTTTCCATTGGTAAGAGAGGAGTGTTGAAATCTCCTACTATTAGTGTGTGGGGTTTGATGTGTGATTAAGCTTTAGTAATGTTTCTTTCACAAATGTAGGGGGTGCTTTATTTGGGACATAGATATTCAGAATTGAGACTCCCATCTTGATGGAATTTTTCTGTGGTGAATATGTAATGTTCTCCATTTCTTGTGATTAATTTTAGTTTGAAGTCTATTTTGTTAGGGATTAGGATAGTTACACCCTCTCACTTCTTAGGTCCATTTGATTGGAAAATTACTCTGAGGTAATGTCTTTGATGTTGAGTTGTTTTTTTTTTTATGCGCAGCAGGATGTATTTTGTTTTCCTATCTGTTATGTTAGCCTGTGTCTTTTTACAGGTGAATTGAGTCTGTTGATATTAAGAGATATTAATGACCAGTGATTGTTAATTCCTGTTATTTTATTTTTCAATAGTTGTGTTTGTGTGTTTCCCTTTGGAATTTTCTGCTCTGAGATTATCTATTGCTTGTGTTTTCATGGGTGTAGCTAACTTCCTTAGGTTGGAGTTTTTCTTTTAGTACTTTCTGTAAGGCTGGATTTGTGGAGAGGTATTATTTAAATTTGTTTTTGTTGTAGAATATTTTGTTTTCTATGTCTATAGTGATTGAGAACTTTGCTGAGTATAGTAGTATGGGCTAGTATCAGTGGTCTCTTAGTGAATGCAGAACGTGTGTCCAGGACCTTCTGGCTTTCATGGTTTCCATTGAGAAGTTGCGTGTAATTCTGATAAGTCTGCTTTATATCTTACTTGACCTTTTTTCTTTGCAGCTCTTAATATTCTTTCTTTATTCTGTATGTTTTGTGTTTTGATTATTATATGTCAAGTGAACTTTTTTTTGGTCCAGTCTATTTGGAGTTCTGTAAGCTTCTTGTACCTTCAGAGGTATATCCTTCTTTCAGTTAGGTAAGTTTTCTTATATGATTTTGTTGAATATATTTTCTGTGTCTATGAGCTGGAATTCTTCTCTTTCTACATACAATAATATGATCTATTATTCTTAGGTTTGGTCTTTTTATGTTGTCCCAGATTTCCTGGATGTTTTGGGTTAAGAATTTATTAGATTTAGTGTTTTTTTTTAACTGATGAATTTATTTCCTCTATTGTCGTTTCAACTCCTTAGAATATCTCTCTTCCATCTCTTGTATTCTGTTGGTTATGCTTGCATCTATGGTTGTTAATCATTTACCCAGATTTTCCATTTCCAGAATTCTCTTGGTTTGTGTTCTTTTATTGCCTCTATTTTCAAATCTTAAACTGTTTGCTTCACCTGTTTGATTGTTTTTTCTTGATTTTCTTGGCTTCCTCAAAGGTATTTATTTCTTCTAGTTTTCTGTTTGTTTTTTCCTCCATTTCTTTCAGGGACTTTTTTGTTTCCTTTCCTGAGCCTGTGGCTCAGGTGGTAGCCAATGCACCTGGCAGGAGATAGTGGGGGTGGGTGAAGAGGATGGTGCTTCCTTGTTACTGGAGGTGCAGAAGTTGGGGGTGGACACAGAATGCTCTCCTGGGGGCTAGGGCTGAGAATCTAGCTGTCAGCTGGTAGCTCAGACTCTTCCTACCCCTTTGCTTCTGCAGGATGCACCCAGAGTAGCTTTCCTGTCCACTGGGCTGTATTCCATAAACTCCACTACTGTCTGTAGCTCCTGTTACTTTGCTACTGGCAGAAATTCAGAGATAATTGGGATGATTTACTCCATACCTCTTTCAAAAAATACAAGTATAAGGAGGGTTGGAGTTGCATATTTTAGTGATAGATATATGACTCTTAGGTTCAAACCATAAAAAATGAAATTTGATAATACTGGGGGAGAAGACTTATGTTTCTAATGGTTCATATTCCTTGGAAAAATAGAATAAAACTATCTTTATCTCTACATTTGTAAAAACCTTATTTTTATCATTACAGTCTAATATATAGATTTATGATTTACTAATCTTTTAAAAATATTTCTTAGATTTTTAAATTTTATGCCATATTTTATGAGTGAAGGTTTATCTACTAGAACATGGTTCATCAGGGGCTGAATTAACTTTTCTGAGGTGTGGGGTGTTTTGCTAATATTAAGTTGTAGATGCTACCTATAAAGTACTATGTCTTATTTTTTTTTCTTTTACTTCTTTTTATGATCTTTTTTTCAATAGCCAGAACCCACAGAAGAGGACATTGAGAAAAATCCAGAGCTAAAGAAGCTACAGATATATGGGGCAGGCCCCAAGATGATAGGTTTGGGCCTGGTGGCTAAAGAGAAGACTCTGAGAAAGAAAGATAGCATACAACCAGGTAGGAATAAAGAACTAATGGGTAAAATAGTGAAGGATCATGAGAAAGAGGCTTTGTTAATCCCAATGTTGAAAGTTTTGTTTTCACTTAAACTCTTGTTGTTCCTAGATAAAGAGAAAGTAACCTGTCTTCCAAGTGTTGCAGTGAAGGAGGAAGCCAGTGGGTTTGGAAAAGTGGCATCATTTCCTGATAAGGATTTAAATCAAAGTCTAAAAGCTCGTAAAAAGATGGCAATGCAACTACGGAATAATCACAGCAGTACCCAATTTGTAAGGATTCAACAGTGATTTTGTGATACTGTTTTGAACTATTGACATTAGAGTGAACTTAAAATTATTATTTCTTGTTTTAATTTACTTTTGTATAGTTTCATTGCTTTTATTTTCATTAAATTATTAAAATTTATTTAGTCTTTTGTAGCCCAGGGTGGACTCTAACGTGTTATATAAGCAACTGTTACCTCATCCCACCTCCCCACTACTAGGATTATAGGTATGGAATTTGAGATGTAGGCCTCTGTTTTTACTTTTATGGAACCCTAACCCTTTTTATAGTTTAATGACCTGTACTGCTCCTTTTCCCCCAACATACAAAAGAATGTCAGAGTTAGAGTTCTGTAGAATAGTTTGAGATGAGGTTTGTCTTCTTTAGTTATTTAGAGTCTTAATGTTTCCATGTAAAATTTTGGGATTTTTTTGTTGTTGTTAGTTTTATAAAGTGTGTCATAATGATTTTGATGGAAATTATATTTTTAGAATTTGTTAACAGTACAGCCATTTACATAATATGGTCAATAATCAGCCTAGAAGTTCTTTTAATATTTTCACCAAGACTGTCTTTTGTGTCTTAATATTTGCAATGTAGGACTTTCTCTTCTTTCCCACCTTCATTGGGATTATTTTGAGGCATTTTAGATTTTGAAGATGTTGTTAATTGTACATATTTTTCTAGTTCTGTTCTTCCTTCGAAAAGTCATTGGTGTATAGAAAAGTATTGATTTCTTTAGAAATACAAAATAAGACAATATCTTATCCAATAAGTATTTACACAGTTCTCTATTTTGGAGGAAGTGTTGCCCATTTTTTTCCTCAATGTAGTGTTGTCTATACCATTGCATGTCTTGATCTTTATTATGTTGAGGTATATTCTTTTTCTTCCTTGTTTCTTCAAGAATTTTATTATGAGGGCACATTAAACTTGTTAAATGCCTTTTTCTCCTTGTGAGATGGTTCTTTCATATATGAATTTGACACTGTTTCAGTGTTGTTTTATATTAATTGGTTTGTATATGGTCAATTAACCTTTTATTCCTAGATGAAATAGTAATAATATATGATCTTCTTAATAGGATTTTTCAATTTAATATTCAAGTATTTTATTGAAAACTTTTATATCTATGTTTGTAAGAATAACCTACAGTTCTATGCCCTTATGCAGTTTTGCTATCAGGATAATTCAGGACTCAAAGTATTCCTTCTGTTTGTCTTTTATGGAATAATTTGAGAAGTGCTGGTATTAGATGTTCTTTAAGTGTTCAGTAATATTTGACAATGAATGTGTCTGAATTTTTTTATGGTGAGAATTTTAGTTACTGCTTACTCATGTTGATTGGGAGATTATTTTAGTGACTTAATTTTAGATTGTGTTTCTGAATTTATATATTTCTTACAGATTTTATGGTATTTTGAAGTATAAATTTGCAAAATATTCCTTAATGATGTCTAGATTTTATTAGAATCCATTGTAATAACTCCATTTTTATCTCTACTGTTACTAGTTTGGATCTTCTTCATTGTTTATTTAGTGTAAGGATTTGTCCATCTTATTTCTTCCAAAAAAATCAATTCTTTTTTAACTTGTTTTATTTATTATACTTTTAGTTTCTATTTTATCAGCTTACTTTGTAATCTTTCCATTTGCTGTATTTGTGATTTATTCTCTTTGTTTTTCAAAAATCTTGAGGTGCATCAGTGAGGCATTTAATTAGAGATCTCTGTTTTGTTTTGTTTTGTTTTCCCTGTGTGTTTCAACTGTGAATGTGTAGATTTGTTTGCAGGTGTGTGTGTGTGTGTGTGTGTGTGTGTGTGTGTGTGTGTGTGTGTGTGTAGTTACATGCCTGTATATATTTTGGACAGAGGTACATGGTAGGAGTTTTCTGGCCACCTTATTTTTTGAGATGTGGTATATCATTTCTCCCACTAATAGATTGACTGGCCAGAAATATCTGGAGTTTGGCCCACTTTTTCCTTTTCCTCTTGGAAATATGTAACCAATCTGTCCCTCATATATACAAGGTTTAACTCAAGTTTTATTGATCCAAATTCATTTCAAAAGCTTGTGGCCTGGCACTTAGCTTCTTGAGCCATATTCCAAACTCCTCTCTGATTTTTTTCTTTTTTAAAATGTAAGTTCTTATAACTATAAACTTTTCTCTATAAATTGATTTATCTGTATCACAGAAGTTGTAGTCAGTTGTACTATCCCTTTTCACTTGATTCTAGATCCTGTTTAAATTTCCTTGATTTCTTTAATGACCTGTGGTTCATTTGGAAGTATATCAGTCTCCAAGTACTCTTGTAGTTTCGGTGCTTTTGCTTTGTTTTTTAAACTTGGGGTTTTGTTTTGTACATATGGGTCTTTGCCTGCATGTGTAACTGTGCACCATGTGGTTACATGGTATTCATGGAGGTCAAAAAAGAGCATTGGATTGCTTTAGAACTGTGGAACCACTATATGAATGCTGGGCATGTGAATCCCAGGGCCTATGAAACATCAACCAGTGTTATTATCTCCTGAGCCACTTCTGTAGCTCCTCTGTGCTCTCTCTTGCTATTGATTTCTCACTTTATTCCACTAAATTCTATTAAGCCACAAGGAATTATGTCAACATTTTTTTTTGTATTTGTGTAGTCCTGATTTAATGCTGATAATGTGATTAATTTTAGAGGTTGCTCCATGTACAACAGAGATGAATTATAGGTATCTGTTAAATTGTTATTTAACACATGAGTTCTGTATTTTTTTCCTTGTTTAGAAAGCCTATCAAAAGAAAAGAGTCGACTACTCAAATTCCACATAATTATTACTTCAGACTTAACCTTTTTTACCTTGAAAATAACTGTGTGTTTTCTGAATTTGAAAACATCACAGTTTAGTATTAAAATATGTACAATTGTTTTAAATTCTTCTTACTTTTACTAGTATATAGTGACTGTTTTTATCTTTTCTTGCAAGTTTTGTCTGAAGTTTACTTTATTAAGTATCAAAATGGGTAATTCTTTTCCAGCAAGATAAAAAATTAAAACCCAACAGTATAACAAGATACAGAATTATCAGCAATAAATAACTAAATAGTAAGTAAAGAAAAATAAACAATAGAATAAAAACCAATGATATGTCTTCCATAATTTAGTATATTTCTTCCTAGTTGTGATGAGTTGAGGCTGAAGTCTTTAATCCTTTTCCTCAAGCTGCAACTCTGTTTCTGATTTTTAATGGATCTGTGAATAGAACTTTATGTTACTATTTCTAAGAGGCTATATGCTGGTTGGGGTATTTGGGGTATTTGTCCGGGGAGGGGGAACTGGTTGGAGGAATACAGCTAGGAAGGAGTTTAGTATTTTCCAGCAAGGAATGAGGCTAAACAAGGTTCTAGGACTGAGTAAATGTGATGGATGTTAGCAGAAGTTAGGGCTCAGAGTGCAAGCCAAGCACATGCAGGGAGGATAGATGCAGCATGTTAGAATGTTTGGTGTAAAGTTGATGCAGTCCATGGTCTTTAGCTAGGGATGGGGAAAGTCAAGAATTCTTAAGATGGACTCCCCACATCTTCAGGACATTCAGGTCAATTTATTCCAAGGATTGGTCCGGAGGATGAGAGGATCTGTTGGTTTAGTGCCCTCCTCTAGAGCAGGAAGGCCTTGGGCTAGAAGGGTAGGCAGCTGGCTGAGCAGGATCTGGAGTCTACCTGGAGAACTGAGCAGGGGTCTGTAGCAGAGATGAGTGGAGCAAGTAGAGGTGGGTGAATTGGTATTGGGGAGGAGGATTTTTGGTTCCCTGAATATGGGCAAACAAGGTCTCTTGGTGGAGGTAGGTAGAGTTAGCTATGCAAGTATAAGTTGGACTCATGGAAGACAACCCCGGTGAATTTTATGTCACTGAATTTTTTATGTTACTTTTTGCTATGTGAGACAGAGTCATAGTATATTCCTGGCTAGCCTAGCTATATATCTGAGTATAGCCTTGAAATTCTAATTATCCTACCTGCATCTCAAGTGATAGAATTGGAAGTGTACATGGGCATACTTAGTTTATATAGTATTAGGGATAGAACCAAAGGCTTCATGAATATGAAGTAACTATTCTGCTAAGTGCTACATTCTTGAGCCTCACTACTGAGTTTTGAAAGGAGGACTTCATGATTGCTTTCTAAATATCTTGAACATGATTCACTTATTAATGCATTGTTGTGATTATTTATACTGTTGTGTTTTCTACCACATAGTATACTTGAGTTTTCATATCGTATGGTTATAGGGATTCAGAATCAGTAGCCTAGAAACTTGAGAAAGGTATATAGGGGAACCAAAACCGTACATATTTACTTTCCTTTTCCTGGTAGGTGGATTTATATGTTTGCCGAATATGCTCTCGTGGGGATGAAAATGATAGACTTCTTCTCTGTGATGGCTGTGATGATAATTACCACATCTTTTGCTTATTGCCACCCCTTTCTGAAGTCCCCAAGGGGATATGGCGGTGCCCAAAGTGTATCTTGGCGGTAAGAGTTGTTCATTTTAGACTATGTTTGTTTGTTTGTTTTGGTTTTCTGAGACAGGGTTTCTCTGAAGCTTTAGAGTCAGTCCTGGAACTAGTATTTGTAGACCAGGCTGGCCTCAAACTCACAGAGATTTACCTGCCTTTGCCTTCCACGTGCTGGAATTAAAGCTACCACCACCCAGCTCACCTTAGACATTTTTATCATAACTTCTGGTCATTTTCTTTTATCTATCTTTTTGGATTGAGATGGAATAAAATTAGTTGATAGTGAGCAAGAATAATGGGATAATAGCTGAAAGATGGTAAATATTTAAATTAGGTAGAGAATATGATGATTCATATATTGTGAAAATGATGGCAAAAGGAAAGCAGAATTAAACACTGAACCAACTTAAAAATGTAAAAATGTAGTTTCTAATGTAAATTACTAAATGCAGACTGAAAACAGTTTTCTTTTTTTTACTCTTTCTTTCTCTCCTTTTATTTTTGTTTTACTGATTTTTTCTTTTGATTTTTTTTTCCTTCTCTTCTCTTCTCTTTTCTTTCTTTCTCAGGAGTGTAAGCGTCCCCCTGAAGCTTTTGGCTTTGAGCAGGCTACACAGGAGTATACTTTGCAGAGTTTTGGTGAGATGGCTGATTCCTTCAAGGCTGACTACTTCAACATGCCCGTACATGTATGTGTCTGAGGGGTTAATGTCTCCTAGTGTTATGATAGTAATCCCTAGTGTTATGATAATAACACTATTCCACTGAGCCATGATTATCTTTTCACATCTTCTCATAGATGGTACCTACAGAAGTTGTGGAAAAGGAATTCTGGAGGCTGGTGAGCAGCATTGAGGAGGATGTGACAGTTGAATATGGAGCAGACATTCACTCCAAAGAATTTGGCAGTGGGTTTCCTGTGAACAATGGAAAATGGAACTTAACCCCTGAAGAAGAGGTAGTGAGTGCATCTATTAAGATCTAGTAAATATCTAAAAAATAAAATGACTCGAAAGAATCATGTAAGCACTTAAAATCTGTCCGTATGTTCTTGCACATAGTATTGTTCTCACATGAAATTTGAAACTCCGCAGATCACTTGACAGTGTTTTCATAGCCACTGTTACTGTCAGTTTTTTCTTCTGATGTTTCTGGTGAGTAACATACCATGATTATCAGTTAAGGAGTTGTAATATTAACATTTCCTTATAGATGAATATTGAAACTTTACGCTTTTTTTATCAGTGTGTTAAAGAAAAACATTTTGTTTATATGTATACTGTTTTCTCCTTTTATTAAAAATAGATTCTTTTCTCCTACAATATATTCTGATTATAGTTCCCCATCGTCTACTCCTTTCACTTAGTTCCCACATCCTCTCCCCTCCAGTGTCTTTCTGCCTGTCATTAGAAGAGAACACGCCTCTGAGAAATAACAACCTAATATGACAGGATACAATAATTTAAAGCAAAACAATCATGAAAGCTGGACAAGACAACCCCAACAGGAAGAGAAGAGCCCCAAGAACAGACACAAGAGCTGGAGATCCACTCAGTCACATATTCAGGGTTCTATAAAAATACTAAAATGAAAGCTCAGACATATTAGGAGATGACCTGGTGTAGACCTGTGTACACCCTGTGCTTGCTGCTGCAGGCTCTGTCAGTTCCTCAGCACTTGGCTTAGTTGATTCAGAGGACATCATTCTCTTGGTGTCCTCATGCCTCTGGCTCTTACACTCTTTGCGCCTCTTCTTCTGCAGGAGTCCATCAGTACCATGGGGAAGGATTTGATAGGGACATTCTATTTAAAGATGTGTGTTCTAATGTGTGTGTATAGTGTCTGGCTCTCGATTTCTGTTTTTGTTCCCATTTTTGCTACAGGAGAAAGCTTCTCTTTTATGATTGAACAAGGGACTGATCTGTGAGTATAGCAGAATATCATTAGGACTGTTTTTTTTCCTTGTATATACTTTTCTAACTTTTTTTTTTATTCTTTCATATATTATATCCTGGCTGCAGCCCTGCAGTGTGTTGTCATTACCCCTCCCCCATAGTCTTCCCTCAGAAAAGAGCAACCCTTCCAGAGACATTAACCAGACGTAACATAATATGCTACAATAAGACTAGGTACATACCATCACATCAAGGCTATACTGGGCCACCCAATAGAAGGAAAAGTGTCCCTTAAATAAGCAAAAAAGAGTCAGAGCCAGCCCCTGCTCCCACTATTGGCAGTCCCACAAGAACATCAGGCTACTCAGCTATAACATATATACAGAGGACCTAAGTCAGACCTCTGCAGGCTCCCTGATTCCTATAAGCCCCCATGAGTCTCTGTCAGTTGATTTTGTCGACTGTGTTCTTGTAATGTCCCTGAACCTTTAGTTCCTTAAATCCTTCCTCCTTTTCCACAGAACTCCCTGAACTCTGCCTAATGTTTGACTGTGGGACTCTGCATCTGCTCCCATCAGTTGTTATATGAAGTCTCTATGGTCTCTTTAATGACATTCTGCAGGGAGGACAAACTGTAGGTTGAATGTTTTGTGTCTGGATTATTGTCCCAGCCCCACTACTTGAGGCCTTACCTGGATACAGAAGATGACCAGTTCAGATTACACATTTCCCATTACTAGGAGTCTTTGCTGGGGTCATGCTCATAGATTCCATGGAGTTTTCACAGCATGAGATTTCCGCCTCACCCCAAAGATGTCCTCCAATTCCAGTTGTTTTTCCCATTATTCGTTAGGAGAATTTTTTCCTTTTTAACCACTAGTATTTAGTTTTACCTTAGAATCTTTGATTCTTAGTCACCAAAGGAGTGTTAGAAATGTGTTCTGTCTTGTGCAGTAAACCATATGTGAGATCAGGTGTTTGTTGTTTACTCACACAAGCTTTTTTTCACTATTGCCCTAGCATATTTTGTAGGTTATGATGTCATTGTTGATGAAAGGGATTGTGACTGGCGTGTTCCTTACCTTTCTTGTTTGGTAGCCTGCAAAGTACCTTCCTATACCAAATACATTAGAATGTAGGAATGAATTTGTTCACAAAGGTTTCTCTCCTGCCTGGTTCCTGCAGTCAGTAAGTCCCAAAGAAATCACACAGAGGTCTATATTAGTTATAAACTGATTGGCCCATTAGCTCAGGCTTCTTATTAACTCTTATAACTTATATTAGCCATTTATTTTTGGCTATGTTAGCCACGTGTCTCGGTACCTTATTCGGCGAAGCAGTCACATCTTGCTTCTTCTGTGGCTGGGTCACAACTGAGGACTATGGACTCTTCTCAGAATTCTCCAGTTCTCATTGCCCCGCCTCTGTTTCCTACCTGGTTGCCCTGCCTATACTTCCTGCCTGGCTACTGGTCAATCAGCATTTATTTAAAATATAGTGGACAGGGTACAGACCATTGTTCCACAGCACTTTCCCCTGCCCCTTTTTAAACAAGAACTCAGAATTGAATCTCCTCTGTGTAGCTTTTCTCCTGACCATTATCCATAACAACTTGTAACCAACTTTCTAAACAAAGGCAAACATCCATAATCCATTTTTTCGGAATGTGGGCGTAGTTTTCCAGGCTACTTCCTGCTGTTTGGGAATGTTGATAATCTTATAGGGACCTAAAGAAAATTTAGAATTATCATCAAGTCATGTGAGGCTTGATCATCTCAGCCAGCAGTGTTGAGACTCAGACATCTGGGCCATCCGCACCTATCCGAGATTTCTCAGGGGGTCTTCCTTGATCAAATCTGATTTTTCTTAGCCCAGAATATAGATTTATAGCCTCTCATTTTCTGTGTAAATAAAAGCAAAACCTCTTCTCCAAAGTAACATATCTTTTGACTTCAATTTTGAAGTCAAGGCATTTAAAAAATATTTATGTTTTATTAATCCAGAATCATTTATATTTAAATGTCTTTCAGCAGCTGTTGCTCCTTCCTCAGCTGTCAAGCAATTCAAAGACAACATATCCAGAGTCTGCACATTTTTTTATCTGTACATGGTTTTACTTTAATTCTGTTTCTTGATTTTTACTTTTAATTTTTGGCTTTTTGAGACAGGATTTCTCTGTGTATCTTTGGCTGTCCTGGAACCCCTCTGGGATGAGGCTGTCCTTGAACTCACAGAGATCTGTCTGCCTCTGCTTCCCAAGTGCTGGAAATAAGGGTGTGTGCCACCACACCCTACTATTCTCTTTCTTTTTTATTTTAAGGACTTTATCTTTTTTTTTCACAAACCTACATATATTTTTAAATACACTGTAAACCAATTAGAGGCTTTTAGTTCTGAAAATATCTTTACTGCATCTCTCTTTTTCTGACCACATGAGACTTTAATTTGTTAAATGATATTGCTAGGATTAAAGCTGTAGCTTTGATGGCTGGATCCAACCCATTCTTAGCTTTCTGAGATTCCAGCCTCATGGCAGAGGTACTGGCCAGAGCAATGTTTATTGCCACAACTCTATGGCGTTTCAAGGTGTGTGCCGCCACCAAGAAGCATGCTGTAGGCTATGCACAAACACCATTTAAGTGTTTTGTGGCAGAGCCTCTTAAAAGGACTGTAAAGTTTTTGTAGCTAAAGCTGAGTCAGGAAGCCTCTTAAATGAGACGCATTTGCCTCCAGCAAACAGAACCCACCTGAGAAAATGCTGCTATCAATAAGCTCTATTCTGTCTAGAATTACTTCCCAAGCTCTTGCCGGCTTTATATGGATGCAGTTGCCCCATGTTGGGTGCCATTCTGTTGACAAAAATTTTTGTCCTTCCTGGTCATTAAGTCCCAAAGAAAGCACACAGAGGTCTACATTAGTTATAAACTGATTGGCCTAGTATCTTAGGTTTTTATTAAGTCTTATAGCTTATATTAGCCCATTATTCTTGTCTGTGTTAGCCATGTGTCTCAGTACTTTATTCGGCAAGGCAGTCACATCCTGCTTCTTCTGTGGCTGGGTCACGACTGAGGACTATGTCCTCTTCTCAGAATTCTCCAGTTCTCATTGCCCTGCCTCTGTTTCCTACCTGGTTTCTCTGCCTATACTTCCTGCCTGGCTACTGGTCAGTCAGCATTTATTTAAAATATAGTGGACAGGGTGCAGGCCATTGTCCCACAGCATGCTATGCACGTACCGTGTTAGCCTCTCCATGTTCAGTACGTTGTGTGAGTGTTGTCTTCACCAATGATGCTGTCAGTTTATGGGGAAAGCAAACTATAATATTGGCAACAGGTTATGGTGTTTGGGGATTTCCATAGTATCCCTTTAGCCAATAACTCAATTAGATGTAAGCCAGTATCAGTACTAGAAGATTCATTTGATGACGAGATGGTTGGGATTCTATCTCCCGCATTATTTGGAGACTTTATTAGGATCACTGTAGTGGCTCTTTTTGTATGGTAACTTGATACAAACTAGAGTCATCAGAGAGGACAGAGCCTCAATTGAGGAAATGCCTTCATAACATCCAGCTTTTAAGTATTTTCTCAATTAGTGACCAATGGGAGAGGATCCAGTTCATTGTGGGTGGTATCTTCCAAAGGCTGGTAGTCCTGTTCTACAGGAAAGCAGGCTGAGCAAGCAATGGAAAGCAAGCCTCCCCATGGCTTCTGCATCAACTTCTGCCTCCAGGTTCCTGTCCTGTTTGAGTTCCTGTCCTGATTCCCTTCAGTGATAAACAGCAATACTGAAGTGTAAGCCAAATAAATCCTTTCCTCCCAACTTGCTTTTTGGTCATGGTGTTTCATCACAGCAATAGAAATCCTTAAATATCCTTCCTATATTTTATGAAGTTTCTACTGCACTGGATTTCCATAAGACCTTTCAAATGCCTCTCAGTTTTACCTGATTCTCCCCACATTCACTCCCATAATCCCATCTCCCTTCTTCCTCCCCTATTTGATCATCTCCTGCCACTCACCCTTCCCTCTGACCCCAGTCGATACATAAAATCTATTCTATTCTGTCCTCCTCCCATAGAGATTCATGCATCTCTTCAAGTTCCTTTCTCAAATATGTAGCTTCTGTGGATCTATAGATTGTAGCTTGAGTATAATTTATTTAATGGCTTATATCCAAATATAAGTGAATAAGAACCATATTTACTTTTCTAGGTCTGGGGTGATTTTCTTTTTCTAATTTTATCCAATTTCCTGCAAATATCATGATGTCATAGCTGAATAATAATAGTATTGTATAAATGTATCACATGTTCTTTACCCAATTTTCTATTAAAGGGTATATAGGTTGTTTCTAGTGTGTAGCTATTATGAATAGAACAGCAGTGAACATGGTTGAACAGATGTCCTTGTGATGGAGTATCTCTTTGGGTATATGCCCAGGAGTGGTATAGCTGGATCTTGAGGTAAACCAATTCCAATCTATCTGAGGAATCACCACACTAATTTCCATAGTGGCTCTTTAAGTTTGCACTCCCAGCAACAAAGAATGAGTGGACCCCTTGCTTCACATCTTCATTAGCATGAGCTGTCACTTCTGTTATGGATCTTACCTCTTCTGATAGGTTTACTCTAAGATGTTTAGATTTGCAATTCCCTAATGACTAAGGATGTTGAACATATTTTAAAATTTCTCAGCTGTTTGAGGATCCACTATGATCCACTTTTTTGATTTATACCCCAATTTTAAATTGGATAATTTGTTTGTTTTTAATATCTAGTTTCTTGAGTTCTTTATATATTTTTGATATTAGCCCTTTATCAGATGTGGAGATTGTGAAAAATCTTCTCCCATTTTGGCCTACAAAGTGGATTATACAGAATCCATACATCTTTGTCATACAGAAACTTTTCAGTTTCATGACAGTTTATTAGTTGTCAGTCTTAGTGCCTTTGTTATTGTTGTTCTGTTCAGGAAGTTGTTTCTCATGTCAATGTCTTCAAGGCTATTCTACTCTCCCTTCTATCAGGTTCAATGTATATGGTTTTATGTTGAGTCTTTGTTCATTTGGAATTGAGTTTTGTACAGTATAATAGATACAGATCTATTTGCATTCTTCTGCATGCAGTAATCAATTGAACAGTACAATTTATTGAAGATACTTTCTTTTTTTTAAATATTTTTTATGGTTTATTTAACTTTTATTTTATGTGAATTGGTGTGAAGTGTCAGATCCCCTGGAACTGGATCTCCAGACAGTTGTGAGCTGCCATGTGGGTACCTAGGTCCTCTGGAAGAATAGTCAGTGCTCTTAACCACTGAGCCATCTCTCCAGCCCAAAGTTACTTTCTTTTTTCTAGTGTATATTTCTAGTTTCTTTATCAAAAATCAAGTATGCGTGGATGTATTTATGACTGAGTTCAGTGCATTTTCATTGATCAGCCTACCTATTTTCAATCTCAATACTATGCTGTTTTAGTTATTATAGCTCTGTAGTACAACTTGAAATGAAAGATGGTGATACCTCTTGTGGTTCTTCTGTTGTTATTTTACTCAGGATTGTTTTAGTTATCCTGTGATTTTGTGTTTGTGTGTGTGTTTTCATATGAAGTTGAGGATTGTCCTTTCAATTTCTGTAAAGAGTTGTACAATTATGATGGCATTGCATTGAATCTGTGGATTGCTTTTGGTAGGACTGCCATTTTTATTACGTTGATCCTACCTATCCAAGAACATGGGAGATCTTTCCATTTTCTGGTATCTTCTTCAATTTCTTTCTTCATGGACTTGAAGTTTTTTTCCTTTTTTTTTTTTTAGACCAGACAAGTCTTTCCCTTGCTTGGTTAGAGCTACCCCTAAGATATTTTGTATTATTTGTAGCTATTGTAAAATGTGTTGTTTCTTTGATTTTTTTCTCATTCTATTTATTACTTGTATATAGAAGGACTGCTGGCTTTTGGGAGTTTACTTTCTATCCACCTATTTTTCTGAAAATGTTTATCAGCTGTACTAGTACAGCTATTTTCAGAGGGAATTTTTTAGGGTTGCTTTATGTATCATATCATCTACAAAAAGCAAAAGTTTGAATTCTTTCCAGTTTGTATCCCCTTAATCTCTTATTGCTCTAACTAGAACTTAAATTACTGAACTTTTAAGTATTATATTGATTAGGTATGAAGAGAGTAAAAAGCTTTAGATTATTCTATGTATTTTAGTGGAATTGCTTTGAGTTTCTCTCTTTAATTTGATGTTGGCTTTTGGCTTGCTGTAAATTATCTTTATGTTTATAAACTCTATTATGTCCCTTGTATCCTTGATCTCTCTAATACTATTATCATGAAGGGGTGTTAGATTTTGTTGGATTTTCTGTATCTAATGTGAAGATCATTTTTTTCTTTCATTTGGTTTTTATGGTTAATTGCATTTTTTATTTTTTTCCATTTTTTATTTTTTTTATTCAAAAAAATTTACATTTCCTCCCCTTCTCCCAGTCCCCTCCCGCTCTTCTCCACCCTGCCTACCTCCCCCCTGCTTCCTTCAAATAGGGCATGGTACCCTGCCCTGTGGGAAGTCCAAGGCCCTCCCCACTCCATCCCAGCCTAGGAAGGTGTGCATCCATATAGACTAGGTTCCCAAAAAGATAATACATGCAGAAGAGATAGGTCCCAGTGTCATTGTTGATGATTTCTCAGTCTGCCCCCATTGGCAGCCACATTCAGAGACTCTGGTTTAATCATATCCTCGTTCAGTTCCAATCCAGCTGGATTTGGTGAGCTCCCATTAGATCAGGCACACTGTCTCAGTGGGTGGTCCAGCCCTTCACGGTCCTAACTTCCTTGTTCATCTTCTCCCACCCTCTGCTCTTCAACTGGACATAGGGAGCTCAGTCCATTGCTCTGATGTGAATGTGGGTCTCTGACTCTATCTCCATCCATCAGATGAAATTTCTATAGTGGTGATCAAGATATTCATCAATGTGAATATGGGACAAGGCTAGTTCAGGCACCCTCTCCACCACTGCTCAGGT
>PVIU01027702.1:8564-20156 GCA_004026605.1 Ondatra zibethicus | reverse complement strand
TCCCTGCAATCTTGAATCTCAGTTCCTGGGTGCCCTCTTCTGATCTCCACAGGAACCCGGCATACACATGGTACATGAGCTGAATGTTACTAGAAGCCTCTTCTTGCCTCTCAGATCTTCAGCTTACTCCATGTGTTTTGGTTCTGAAATGCTGTCTACGGCTTGGAGAGATGAGTGTTCATTTACTGGTCGTTAATACTTTAAGATAAAGGAACCTAATAGACTGACTGTGTACTAACATATGACTTCCTAACGAGCAGCAAATATTTTGACTGAGCAAGAAATTGTAGCCCAAGTTCATATCAGATTAGAGCATAAATCAATCATTCAAGGAAGAATAAAGTTGGGTGCTAGGCCTCCTTAGCCTTATTCCACCAGGGAAAGGGGAGTGGGCTATTTGCCCTGTTCTGCAGCCACACCATGCAGGACAGTCAGATCCGCAGCCCCACCATACAGGACTATCAGATAGGGAATCAAGCCAAAGCAGGGACTCGGTTTATTACTGTGAGCATCAGCTTATATAGGTGTAGTGACATAGTGTGATGGGGGGGTACCTCCAGCTGATGAGAGACAGCCAAGCCCTCCCTCTGGCTGGAGGGGCGTCTACCTAGATTTTGCTGTTTTATCCTTACTCGGTTCCCTCAAACTCGGGCCAGGCTTTTCTTTGTCCTACAGACCTGGAGGTACAGGCCCTGAGATAACTTTAGCCCAACAGTTGGGAGTGATATCAATGCTGTGCGTTTAAGGAGCCAGCTCCAGATAGACTGAGGTCAGAAATACTTGGCTAAAGGGTATAATTCCCAGGATCAAGGTCTGAAACTGATAAGAAAATAAAAACAGAATCACAAAAATTAACTTTGATCTGAGTGGTAGTCTGAGTAGAGTTGTATTGAAGTCTGGAATTGAGAGTGGACATTGCCAGAGTCTTTGTCACTGTGGTACTTCTTGGTATGATCGCTTGTTTCTATTGTCATTAGACAATCTCTTCACAAGAAGACAGGCTAACAAAGGATTATATAAGCAACAGTATTTATAAAATAAAAATCCCTTTTCTTTCTGACATAGGCAAGAAAAAAAATGCAGGCAAGGGCTTGTGAACTTGCGTTTCGGGAACACTCCATCCTGTTGAGTGAGGATGCCCTAACATATTTGAGCTGCTGACTATTTTGCATGGAATAGCTGCCAGATCTCTGTGGCTTTGTTTCAGTCTGGCACTGCTGACAGTACAGGCAGACTGTTTCGCAAGTGTATTTGCAAAATAATGGAAGATTAAAGTACAATTAAGTATGTCACTGAGGCTGAAGGATCTGGCAATGAAAAGATCTCCAAGATGGAGGCTGCACTGTTACAAAAGACAGTTATTGTTCAGGGTCAGAACCCAAAGAACTCATTGCTGCAGTCCAGAGATGAGGCTGAGATGCTTTGCAACCAGGGGTGCTCCTTTTGATAGCATCTCTACTTCCTGAACAATAATAAGACACAAGGAGAAGTCAAGTATATACAAAGGCCAAATGTAAGGAGTGTGTCTCAGGACACTTCCACTAAAAGGGACTCATGTTACAGATGACGATGAGACTGAAATCTAAAAGAGAGAGGGACTCCCCTAGTATTTATTACTCATGCAAAAGTGCGAAAGAGCCTGTATCTTGTTCACTCTCAAAGTTCATGTCTCTAATCTGACATTAACGATCAGCATTCCCACCAGTAAAGCCCAGCCAACATCATCTACATGGGACTGATGGCTTCTGTCACCACACTCTTGAGTTTTGGCAGCACTTCACTGTTTTTACTTTCTTTAAAGCCAGACTTTTCCAAGTTACTAAAGATTGACAGCACTATTCCTTGAAGTTGATTGTTCATACAAAACCATTACAAAGTACAGTAGGAGACAGAACAAATTTGATTTCAAAGTTGACTTTTTGTGCTTGGAGCATGTGATGAGGGGGAATGTGCCGACAGCTCGAGCTTACTCAAGCTTAATGACAGATCTAAATTGGAGCTTAGAGATAAAAGAAATTCTTTAGTGATGCCTCGGTTGTCATTGATTGCTATGAGCAATTTTAAAGCTATTCAAGATGAGAATTGCCAGCTTGGTTCTGAAAGGGGAGAAAGTGGTAGGTAAGATTAGAGGCTGGTACAAATGCTAGCTTGGCTTAAAAGGAGAGAGGCCAGTTTTGTATTGTATGCATAGGTGACAAGCATGACTACATATAGATGTCTATCAATAGGAAATGACTCAATGAATTCTCAGGGTAGGGTAAGTGCCAGCTATGCTGAGGAAGATGAGAGCCACATGCAGCTTTCTTGTAAGGATGATCAATGTGTCTAGGAGGAAAAGGATAGAGTTGCTAAGCCTAGAAAATGACAAAACATAAAGCAAAAATAATTTTCATAAATCATAGGATATCATCCCTCTACCTTCTAGAGATCTTTGAATCAAAAAAAAACTGAAATCTATTCTGAGAAAGTCCATTTCATCAGCTGGAAAAGAAATTCTGAGTTGGTCATCCTCTTGGTCCTATAGGCCATTCTCAAATTAAATCCTGTATTTCAGTTTATGAATTGGACTGAATGGTGCTTGGCAAACATTATAGTAACTGACCTTTAAAGCTGCTTTCTTATGTGTATTATGTTCTTACAAAATGTCCTAATTTTTGACATTTCTAGCTGTTGGATTCTCCCATAAATATGTAAATTACTTCACTCATTTAATGGTAGAATCCAGAAACAGAAATATTCAATGGTTCATATTTTCTTGTTAATGAAGAACATTGGCCATACTTGGCTCAGTGCCCCAAAGAGTGTTGTGTGTATGTGTTTATGTGTGTGTACACAGGAGCGTGTGCATGTGTGTGTGTGCATGTGTGTGTGTAGACAGAGAGAGAACAAGAAACAGTGACAGGGAAAGAGATTAAGAGGCAGATAGAGAAATAGATATTGAGAGAGTGAAACACACAAAGAGATAGATAGATGATAGATAGATGGAGAGAGAGAGGGAGGAATAGAGAGAGAGAGGATGTAGTAATGAGGGGCTCGGGCTGCGTTCCCAGTGCCTGGTTCCCGGCGCAGGGCCCCTTGTGCCATCCGGCTCCCGGTGTGTACCGGAAATAATTACACGGAAACTATATTCATTTAAATACTTCCTGGCCCACTATCCCCAGCCCCTTATTGGCTAACTCTCACATATTATTTTAGCCCATCTCCATTAATGTGTATCGCCACTTGAGTTGTGGCTTACCGGCATGAGTCTAACCAGTGTCCATCTTGTGCTGGAGAAGCATGGTGTCTGCCACACTGCCTTCTCTCTCACAGCATTCCCTTCTATCTACTCCGCCCACCTAAGGGCTGCCCTATCAAAAGGCCAAGGCAGTTTTCTTTATTCATTAATGGTAATCACAACACACAGAGGGGACTCCCAAATCATCCCTGAGGACCCTCCTACACCAAGAGGAGAGAGAGAGCTTGCCTTGAAGGATATTTTTCTGTAGTCCTGTGTCCTCCCTATTTGTTATCACAAAGCACAACATTCATGTTCACATTCAGAGCTAATGTTATAACAAACTACACATCTGTAAGAAGTACTTTATGCAACAGTCTTTATCTTCAGTTTTCTCTGAACTTTGAGTCCCATATCACTTTAGCAACTCTGAGACTGGACATTCACTTATTGGACAAAAATAAGTACCCTCACTTCTGTATTTTCTTAGCACACAGATATGGCAGGCAGCGGTATGGAATGTCACATATTTGTGTGCCCATTTCCTCCATGACAAGATAGAGACGGTCCCAGAGTATTATTTCTTCTTCTGGTATATGACTTAGTTTTCAATAATCTGGCTACACGATACAAAGACCAACAGAGAAGTTGTTGAATCAATGGAGACAGACCTTATCAACTTCCCTGCATATTTCTTTATTACAATTGAATGTGACACCCAGTTAAGGCAACCCCACTAGTGAATTTTTCCTTTACAGATGACCCATAAATTTACAATTTTGCATTAATGTGCCATGTGCATAAGTATTTGTTAGCAAAATAAATTGCATAGAAATGTTCTTATTGTGCCTGTATAAGTAAATAGATAAGGCTTCTGCCTTTGTTCTGAAGTGATGTAGGAACACTCACCAGTAACTAGATCCTCTGCTTGCCTAGACTAGAAATGCCAAGTACAGAAATGGAGAAAAGATATTGTAGAAATTACACATCTTTTCATAAGCTTATATAGGTTAAAGGAGAGAAAGTCAATCACAAAATAAACCTAAGTACTAGCCATCTGTAGACCACTCCTGACATGCTGACCTGCAGGGGTCTCAATGTCAGAACATTGCAAAACAGCCACAGGACCATGCTCCTAGCCTGCTTGTACATGGCTAATAAGAAATGACAATATTTGTTTGAGGGGAACTGGCCAGATAATTCAGATGGTGTCAGTAAAGTGAGTGAACAAATCAAAAGTAAATCTTCTAATAAATGAAAGAAATGTTTATAACTGCTCTTCATCTGACGTCTGAGGACATTCTTCAGTCCACAGTTGTTACTTTCACTGATATAGTCAAGTTCATGTGTTCAAGTACCTTCATTTGTTTCTTTCTTATTAGAAGTAACCCTAAGAACAAAAATCCATTATCTTCTGTTATAAAATGAGGTGTTTAGAGGAATAAACTATTCTTCTAAGGGAAGGGGAAGATATTACATACATGCCAGCTTTATCAGTGTACTAAAGTAGAAGGAAAGAAAATTGTATGAATGATGTCATCTCCAGGTATCTGTCCCCTGTGATGGTAATACATAGTTTTATTGTCATACCAAAGCAAAACAGCTCTGACTTCTCAAGTGCCTTCTCCAAAATTAGCTAACACTAACTAAATAAGTTCTGTTTTTATTCTAACAAATGTGAAAAAAAACAACACAGTATTTGTAATTTCGCCAGATGATATTTTACCAATATAAATAAGGTCTTCTTTTGGCAAGCTTATTCAGATGCAAATTACTGAGAAGTAAAATATTTAAAAGGGACAGTTTAACATCTCCATTCTCACCTGCACAAAGTCAAAGTGGTTTTTATTTCTCAACCTTCAGAAAGTTTTTCCACGTTGATGTTAGTACCTTAGTCCTCAGATTGGTAAAGAAGGCTGCAATCTGGACCTGAAATAATACATTGTGCTTGTCTGACATAATCTGGAATCTTCCAGTACACAACCATCTCTCTAGTAGAACAATTTACACAGCCCCAGAAAAAAAAATCCCTGCAACAGTTTCCAGCAAACTCTGGTGATTTAGAAATCTAGAACAGAAACATTAAATGTTATTGAGAAGCCTGAAGGAGTTATCAGGAACTGATAATTTATATCCAAGAAAAATTTCAATAGTAGCTCTAAATGTAACTATTGAAATGTTTGCCTACTGTTTGTAGTTTCAATTTGCAGCATTACACATCTTATAAGGAACACTACACTATATGTTAATTAGAAGAATTAAGGACACTCTTGAGCTGTGTTCTTTTCCTAGTGTGAATTCCTGGAAGACACTGTCTTTTCATATAGCCCCAAAGTGATTAATAATTCGGAAGCCTAACATCTACATTAAAATCATACAAAACAGAAAATCGTTATTTTAAAAATGTTCTTTTAATGTTGAATGGATTCAAGTAATAGTTTAGTCTTTATTTCAAAATACCAGTGAAAATGAGATTTTATTAATAATAGGTATTTCTTTGACATTTAAATGGACATAATTTTATTTTCTTTTTACTGAAAATATATATTTTATATAATATATTCTGATCACAGATTTCCTTCCCACAACTCCTCCCAGATCCTCTCTACATCCCTGCCCATCGAAATCCACACCCTTTCTTTTCCTCTCTAAAATATATGATTTCTAAATTTTTTTGCTTTTATTATTTAAATGGAAGAAAATTTTACCTTGTATATGATAAAGTGGTTCTTGTAATAAGTGTAGTCTTTATATTAAAGCTGAGTAATCAGGAGGCAAATAATTTTGGAATTTCATGTCTCCCAATAAAAATACAGTCATGTTATGAAATGTTTTCAGTGAGTGGGCCTCGATGCCCCTCAATCTTTTAAACAGTAATTTCTCCTTTAAAATCTGAAATAAACTATGATTAAATTTTATAGACACAGAATGCCCATATCAAACCTAGAAAATCAGATTGATAACTGTAACCAAATATTGACTTGGTATTAACCTGTATGACTAATTTCAGTGACATTTCTTCTCCAGTTTTCAATATAGCACTCAGATCTCAAGAACGTGTGAAGGTATGGCTGAAAAGGTTTTCTGGGTGAAAGAAAACACAACAAAAACTATTATTAATACACTGTAAAGAACACTATTACACTTACATTAATTATAACCAAGAGCCCTGGAATCTCAATATATTCATGGGGGCACTCCATAAGGCAGAAATGAAAGACATTCTTTCATGACATTCTGAAGGAGATCCTTGGGAACAAAGTTCCTTGACATGAAAATTTTAAAATGCTCTCACTGTCTTTCCTGTGCATAGTTTTGTTTTGAAATCTGAAGAAGCACTGGCACCCCTCCACACTACAGGATGTGCTGGAACCTGAGGGGCTCCAGCCTCATCCTGCCAAGATGATGAAGTCCTGCAAGATCTCCCCTGCTTCTGGATTAGGTCTGTTTTATATTCCAAATGTTCCCATTTATAGTGGTTCCACTCCTTTTTCAATCTTATCAGACTTAATTTCCTTTACACGTTCAAGAGACTCACTTTGAGTGCTTTGCATGCTTCTTTGAAAGTCTCTAATTTTCACAGTGTCTGCCATTATGTTTATTGTGCATTTTCCATATAATTTTGACCCATTTTTGCCAAAGTTTTGAACTCAATGCCAGATTCATTTATTTTATTGTCTCTGGTGTAGTGCCAATTGAGTGAAAATAAGGACATGACCTCTCATAGGTATGGGTGAGAGAAGGTTTTTATTGTAGACACAAGGGCAAGGCCAGCCAGAGGCAGATAAAGTAGAAGATTGAACATGGTCAGCACCATAGACTAGGCTAGCAGAGGAGAGAGAGTGGGAAAGCAGGAGAGGAAGGAAAGTGAGAAGGACAAGAGAGAAAGAAAATCCAAGAAAGTGCATGGCTGAAATAGCAAGGTTATAAAGGAAAGAGAAGTTAGGAAGAGGGAAGTGAAGGAAATGGAAGGGAAGAAAAGAGAAGGGAAGGGAAAGGAAGGGTCTGGGGAGGTACTGGGTAGGGAGCAGGGGCAAGAAATGATGGGAGGGCAAGGAGCCTGCAACAGGTACTGCAATACTAAAAGGGTCTGACAACCATCATTGGCTTTGGTATGTAAAACAGACACCATAGTTAGTGATTTGTCCTGAGTGTCTCTCTGATCTGACATTCCAGCCATTTTGTTGATGATAATGGGTGACATAATCTCTTCTGCAACTGCTTCTTAACTGAAATTAGAGTGCAATTGTCAGGGTGCAGGAAGGATGGAATAGTGGCCAAAGACAAAGAAGGGAGAGAGGAGTGCAGGCTGGGGAATATCTGGTTCATTCACTACACAGGTTCGGGGAATCACCTGTGGCTCGTGAAAATCAGCCCTGGGATGCCTACTCTGAAGGAATACCGGAGCTAACATGTAATAGGCAGCTTTGGAGCAGTCTGTGATCGTTTGGAAATGAGACAAATATAGACTACAAACACAAGAGAAGTTGATGAGCTTAGGGGAAATATTTTATCTTGGTTTACCCTTGAAACTTCCAGGCCCACAGTCCTGGTGATTTGGGGAGGGGAAAAGATGCAAAACCAGGGGAAGGAGGACCCAACCATGATGGGTAGGCAAGAGTTGGGGAAAGTTTGGACTCTAGGTTGACATGAGTGCTTATTTGGAGTCCCCTTGAGCTTTGACTGGTGTATATAAGTCACAATTCTCTGAAACTTAAAAGAATTTTGTAAGTTTACAAAAGAGATAAAAGCTTTAGGTATGTTAACAGTGCCACTGTTTGTAACATATGCTGAAATCCACACTGCAGAAAAAGTAGCAGACTCATGCCTTTGAGTCATAGCAAAAGCTATGGGAACTGCCCTCCCCCCCCGCCCAATGATTTAAGGTTAAAAGCTTGAACATGCTTTCCTCTGTACAGATATATAGATTGGACAGAGGATGTTTTTAGCACAATGAGAAAAACTTTTAAGTCTAAAATTAGAAGAAAACCAAAGGAAATTCAAAACTTTTGACTTTGTGTCTATGATAATAGTAGTCAGTGCTTTACCTGGGGTAGTTTAATAGCTTATCCAAACTCCATTGATTAACTTTAAAACTGTGAACTTTAGAAATCTTAGTATAACAATAGTATAGTGAGAAGGAAAAAAATCTGAAACGTTTTTCATTTTTCACTTACCGTAAATCACTTTCAGACCCTGACAGCTTGCATTTACACACCTTAAATTACTTTCTCCTTACCCGCACAACTTAAACTTTCACAGTCTCAGGCCTTAACAATCTGCATTTACATATCCAAATTACTTTCTTAGACCCTCACAAGTTACAAAAACTTCAAGCCTTTCCTTTCCATATGATTATTTACCAAAATAGAAGAAACAAAAGTAGTTGATTACATAGAGCAGTCATTGTGCAACAAGTTCCTTCAAATAAAGGAATAGTAAAAGGTTACATTGAAACCTGCTTTGTGAGTTATCTCTCAGTCTGGAGCAAGGTAAGCTATATATGTGTCTGCCTTTCTCAGAGAGACCTAGTAGTAATTCTAGAAAAGCTAGGACTGATCTTCCATATGAAATGTACTGATCAGGCAGTTGAGTCCTTGGGGAACAATTGGGTATTTGATGCTGTTAAAGTGATAAAGTTAGTTATCAACTCCAGCAGAGAATTTAGAAGGATAAATTATATTAGAAAATATAATCCAAATGGCCTCATTTGGATATATCACTTAAAATGACAATTTTATCAGCTACCTGAATGGTTATCCTAGGTTCCCAGGGTCTTCACGGCATCATTGGGGGAGAGAGATCATAGGTCTTTGGCTGTCACACAAGGCAGCATTACATCTCCACCTTATGCTCAAGACAGCATAGGTCATTGGCTGCTAGACCCAAACGGTCCAACGTAGCACAAATTCTGACTGTTCTTAACATTAAAAACCCGAAGTCAGGCATAGGGGTGAAAGCTGATGATCAGAGAAGCAGAGCAGCCAGCCACTAGCTCTTACCTCTACCTCAGACCGCACAGGCGATACTATCTCCACGAATCATCAGACTGAATGCTATCTCTATAAAACCTCAGACTACATGCTCAGATGGAATCCTGAGACTGGTAGAGGTTAAAGGTCTCTAGTGAGTGGCTGCTTTGCTTTTCTTATCTCTCAGCTTTCACCCCAATGGCTGACTACAGGTTTTTAATCATTAGGAACTATTAGAAACTGCATTACAGCTAAAAGATTTTTCTGAGAAAGAACGTGTGAAAATTGATCTATATTTTGCAGGCAGAGTAGAGTATTCAACACAACAGTGTCAACAATTTAGGCAGAGCTCTGGCAGTGGGTAAAGCATAGGACAGTTCTTTGTCCAGTGGTTAGCAGTATCAAAATCTACGTGAAGGTATCTGTGCTCCACTCTCTTCTTTAGAGACATTAGGATTACTGCTCAAAGTTGTCATGGGAAGCTTCTTTATTAAACACTTTAAATACTATGTTCAGCAGATCTCTGAAAAAAAATGAGCCATTGTCTATTAAGTATAGCTGATTTAAACAAACTTCACTTGTTTTTAGTTACTTGTTTTAAGCTTAATCTTGAAAACATATACAGGAGACTAAATAAAGCTTGTCCCTGTAAATGAGTTGCACTTATGCTTAGCATTACTGTGAGCATAGTTCTGAACACATTGAAGAATTTGATTGCTTATAAGATAACTGATCTTTATCTTGCATGTCTTAATTATCTTTTGTGAAAAGTGAGGTTTCCAATAGAAGGAGAGGAATAAGTGTCTTGGTAGAGAGATGTCAAGGAGGGCATAGCAAGCCAGAGACATGGAGAGTTGCCCAAGTAATTGGCACTCTGGGAGCGCAATCCAGGATTGAGGACACAGAAAGACACATACAGAGTACATGAAGAAAGATGGATGATTAAAGCAGGTGGAGGAAGGAAGAGGATGAACAGGCAGACTGTAGAATCTGGAGTCAAATTTGGTGGATGGCAGAAGTCACCTGTAACAAATAATCCATACATATCTTAACATAGTCAAATCAGCAGCTTGGTTCTTCTAGGAGAGAAGCCAAGCTCCTAGGAAGGAGGCTTACTTCTGTCTCACTCTTATCTATCCCCAATGTCTATCCACCCCTCCTTCCTAATTAGTCCTCCTCCTTTCTTATCTGTGCATGCGTGTGTGTGTGTGTGTGTGTGTGTGTGTGTGTGTGTGTGTGTGTGTGTGCAGGAAGCACATACCTACTGTGATCATGTTTCACTTAAGGTTGAACATTCAACAATCACTTATTATTAGTGCTTTGCCTAGTGTGAGGTTGTGTGTCAACTGTTGCCCACTGCAAAGGGAAGCTTCCTTTCTCTTTCCCTACCTAATGCTTTCGTACACATCAGGGCTACTTCCTTAATCCCTGTACCATGAAGTTACTCATTCTACCTTAAACACAGAACCATTTTATCTACCCACGAAGAGTACTTCTAACCAAACTCTTTTATTAGTAGTAACATTGTAATTCACATCATGAGGTAATGATCTAGTAAGTTTTCATATTGCTTATTATTGTTATTTAATCATGGTATTTTCACAATATTCAGAAAAGATGACCATAAATATTAGTTCTGAAATGTGTAAAAGTTTATTGCCTGGTAAAATATGATATGAGGTTCTATATGAATAGTCAATAGATTCCTATTTTTCTTACATTATTTTTCTTCTGCTTATGCTTCTTATTTTTATATTATTTTTGCTTATTTTTATAAAAATATGTTTAGATAATTCATCATCATTTTACTTTAAAGTTACCTAAATTTCATATATTATTTTACATTTAAATGTAAAATAAATTACTTCAAATATGTTTTCAAGGTGCTATGAATTCAATATTTACGAAACATTGTCATTAAATAACAATGTATTCCAAATTACTAAACCAAAATATAAAAGTATGTCCACATATACCTACTGCCTGGAACTATAAACTGACAGCCTTGTATCTAATCAGTTTCTCATTTTGCTATTTACTACAATTTTGCTACTTACTACAATTAATTACAGAATTGTAAGTTTGAACAAATCAGGGTAAGTAACATGGAAATGAGGAGTCCTCTGAATTCTATCTCAAATTCTAAATACTTCAGGGAGTTGTAGTTCCTTGATTTTAGTGTTTCCTCCCAATTTTTACATTAATATGTAATAAAAACCAATTCTCTAATCACAAATCCTAGTGTTCAAAAAATGTACCTTGAATTTTCAGTATTTTATACATACTTTTTCACTTAGGGTTACACAGAGTTTTCCAGTCTCAGTGCAATTTCCTAGTTACTTCAAAATTTCCCACCATTTCAGAGTTTCCCACTATTCCAGAGAGTTTCCCACCATTCCAGAG
>PVIU01027701.1:0-20067 GCA_004026605.1 Ondatra zibethicus | reverse complement strand
TTTTGCCTGGCGATCTTGTCTGCTTCCAATTTCCAGGAGGATCTATATATGTTTTTCTTTGGGTTCACCTTATTACTTAGCTTCTCTAGGATCGCGAACTATAGGCTCAATGTCCTTTGTTTATGGCTAGAGTCCACTAATAAGTGAGTACATACCATATTCATATTTTTGGGTCTGGGTTATCTCACTCAGGATAGTGTTTTCTATTTTCATCCATTTGCATGCAAAATTCAAGATGTCATTGTTTTTTACTGCTGAGTAGTACTCTAATGTGTAGATGTGCCACACTTTCTTTATCCATTCTTCCATTGAGGGGCATCTAGGTTGTTTCCAGGTTCTGGTTATTACAAATAATGCTGCTCTGAACATAGTTGAACAAATGCTTTTGTAGTATGATTGGGCATTTCTTGGGTATATTCCCAAGAGTGGTATTGCTGGATCCTGAGGTAGGTTGACCCCCAATTTTCTGAGAAACCACCACATTGATTTCCAAAGTGTTTGCATAAGTTTGCATTCCCACCAGCAATGGATAAGTATTCTCCTTACTCCACATCCTCTCCAGCATAAGCTATCATTGGTGTTTTTGATTTTAGGTATTCTGACAGGTGTAAGATGGTATCTCAAAGTTGTTTTGATTTGCATTTCCCTGATTGCTAAGGAAGTTGAACATGACCTTAAGTATCTTTTGGCCATTTGAAATTCTTCTGTTGAGAATTCTCTGTTCAGTTCAGTACCCCATTTTTTAATTGGGTTATTTAGAATTTTAATGTCTAGTTTCTTGAGTTCTTTATATAATTTGGAGATCAGACCTTTGTATGATGTGGGGTTGGTGAAGATCTTCTCTCATTCAGTAGGATGCCTTTTTGTCTTAATGACTGTGTCCTTTGCTTTACAGAAGCTTCTCAGTTTCAGGAGGTCCATTTATTCATTGTTGCTCTTATTGTCTGTGCTACTGGGGTTATATATAGGAAGTAGTCTCCTGTGCCCATAGATTGCAGGCTACTTCCCACTTTCTCTTCTATCAGGTTCAGTGTGGTCGGATTTATATTGAGGTCTTTAATCCATTTCGACTTGAGTTTTGTGCATGGTGATAGATATTTTCATTCTGTTTTCATTCTCCTGCAGGTTGACATCCAGTTATGCCAGCACCATTTGTTAAAGATGCTTTCATTCTTCCATTGTATAATTTTAGCTTTTTTGTCAAATATGAGGTGTTCATAGGTTTGTGGATTAATATCCACGTCTTCAATTCGATTCCATTGGTCA
Source organism: Ondatra zibethicus (assembly GCA_004026605.1). Taxonomy (NCBI): domain Eukaryota; kingdom Metazoa; phylum Chordata; class Mammalia; order Rodentia; family Cricetidae; genus Ondatra; species Ondatra zibethicus. Next base: position 18,801 of record PVIU01027701.1, on the reverse strand, counting down.
ACGTCTCTGTTTTTATGCCAATATCAAGCTGTTTTCATTATTGTAGCTCTGTAATAGAGTTTGAAGTCAGGGATGGTAATGCCTCCGGAAGTTCCTTTATTGTATAGGATTGTTTTGGCTATCCTGTTTTCTTTTTCCATGTAAAGTTGATTATTGTTCTCTCAAGGTCTGTGAAGAAATTTGTTGGGATTTTGATGAGGAGTGCACTGAATATATAGATTGCCTTTGGTAGAATTGCCATTTTTACTATGTTGATCCTACCAATCCAAGAGCATGGGAGATCCTTCCATTTTCTGGTATCCTCTTCAATTTATTTCTTCAAGGCCTTAAAGTTCTTGTCAAATAGATCTTTCTCTTCCTTGGTTAGTGTTACCCCAAGATACTTTATGCTATTTGTGGCTATCGGGAAAGGTGATATTTTTCTGATTTCCCTCTCTGCTTCTTTATCCTTTGTGTATAGGAGGGCTACTGATTTTTTTGAGTTGATCTTGTATCCTGCCACATCACTGTAGGTATTTATCAGTTGTAGGAGTTCTCTGGTAGATTTTTTGGGTCACTTATGTACACTATCCTATCATCTGCAAATAACGAAAGTTTGACTTCTTCCTTTCCAATTCGAATCCCCTTGATCTCCTTATGTTGTCTTATTGCTATTGCAAGAACTTCAAGCACTATGTTGAAGAGATATGGAGAGTGTGGACAGCCTTGTCTTGTCCCTGATTTTAGTGGAATGGCTTTGAGTTTCTCTCCATTTAATTTGATGTTAGCTGTCGGCTTGCTGTAGATTGCTTTTATTATATTTAGATATGATCCTTGTATCCCTAATCTCTCCAAGACCTTTATCATAAAGGGGTGTTGAATTTTGTCAAATGCTTTTTCAGCAAATAATGAAATGATCATATTGTTTTTTTCTTTCAGTTTATTTATATGATGGATTATATTGATAGATTTTCATATGTTGAACCAGCCCTGCATCTCTGGGATGAAGACTACTTGATCATAATGGATGATTTGTTTTATGTGTTCTTGGATTCGGTTTGCCAGTATTTTATTGAGAATTTTTGCATCGATGTTCATGAGTGAGATTGGTCTGTAATTCTCTTTCTTGGTTGAGTCTTTGTGTGCTTTTGGTATCAGGGTAACTGTAGCTTCATAAAAAGAGTTTGTCAATGACTCTTCTGTTTCTATTATGTGGAACACATTAAGGAGTATAGGTATTAGTTCTTCTTGGAAGTTCTGGTAGAATTCTGCACTAAAACCATCTGGTCCTGTGCTTTTTTTGGTTGGGAGGTTTTTGATGACAGCTTCTATTTCCTCGCAACTTATAGGTCTATTTAAATTGTTCACCTGGTCTTGATTTAATTTTGGTATGTGGTATTTATCTTAAAAAATGTCCATTTCTTTTACATTTTCCAATTTTGTGGCATACGGGCTTTTGTAGTAAGACCTAATGATTCTCTGAATTTCCCCATTGTCTGTTGTTATGTCCCCCTTTTCATTTTTGATCTTGTTAATTTGAGTGTTCTCTTTCTGCCTTTTGATTAGTTTGGATAGGGGTTTGTCAATCTTGTTGATTTTCTCAAGGAACCAACTCTTTGCTTCATTGGTTCTTTGAATTGTTTTCTGTATTTCTATCTTGTTGATTTCAGTCCTCAATTTGATTATTTCCAGTCTTCTACTCCTCCTGGGTGAGTCTGCTTCCTTTTTTTCTAGAACTTTCAGGTGTGCTGTTAAGTCTCTGATGTGTGCTTTCTCCATTTTCTTTATGTGGGCACTTAGTGCTATGAGCTTTCCTCTTAGCATTGCTTTCATAGTGTCCCATAGGTTTGGGAATGTTGTGTCTTCATTTTTGTTGAATTCAAGGAAAACTTTAATTTCTTTATTTCTTCCTTGACCCAGGGGTGGTTCAGTAGTTGACTGTTCAGTTTCCATGAGTTTGTAAGCTTTCTTGCGGTGGAATTGTTGTTAAATTCTAATTTTACTCCATGTTGATCCAATAAGACTCAGGTGGTTACTCCAATTTTTTTGTATCTGTGGATGTTTGCTTTGTTACCACGTATGTGATCAATTTCGAGAAGGTTCCATGAGATGCTGAGAAGAAGGAATATTCTTTCCTATTCGGGTGGAATGTTCTATAGATGTCTTTTAAGTCCATTGATTCATTACATCTGTTAGTTCTCTTATTTCTCTGTTGTTTCTGTCTGATTGATCTGTCCATTGGTGTGAGAGGAGTGTTGAAATCTTCTACTATTAGTGTGTGGGGTTTGATGTGTGCTTTGAGTTCTAGTAATATTTCTTTTACATATGTGCTTGCTTTTATATTAGGGGCATAGATATTCAGGATTGAAACTTCATCTTGATGAATTGTTCCTGTTATGAGTATAAAGTGTCCTTCTCCATCACTTCTGATTGATTTTAGTTTGAAATCAATTTTGTTAGATATTAGGATAGCCACACCTGCTTGTTTCTTAGGTCCATTTGATTGGAAAACCTTTTCCCAACCCTTTACTCTGAGGTAGTGTCTGTCTTTGAGGTTGAGGTATGTTTCTTGTAAACAGCAGAATATTGGATTCTGTTTTTGTATCCATTCTCTTAACCTGTGCCTTTTTATAGGTGAATTGAGTCCATTGATATTAAGCGATATTAATGACCAGTGCTTGTTAAGTCCGGTTATTTTTTTGGTGTTAGTATTTGTGTGTTTCCCTTCTTTGAATTGTTTTGGTGGAGGGTTGTCAGATGTCTGTGTTATTATGGGTGTTGTTTGCTTCCTTTAATTGTGGTTTTCCTTCTAGTAGTTTCTGTAAGGCTGGGTTTGTGGCTGTATATTGCTTAAATTTGTTTTTATCCTGGAATATCTTGTTTTCTCCATCGATGGTGAAAGAAAGCTTTGCTGGGTATAGTAGTCTGGGCTTGCATCCATGGTCTCTTAGTGTCTGCATCACATCTATCCAAGACTTTCTGGCTTTCATGGTTTCCATTGAGAATTCAGGTGTAATTCTGATAGGTTTACCTTTATTTGTTACTTGACCTTTTTCCTTTGCAGCTCTTAATATTCTTTCTTTATTCTGTATGTTCTGTGTTTTGATTATTATATGGCGAGGGGATTTTTTTTTGATCCAGTCTTTTCGGTGTTCTGTAAGCTTCTTGTACCTTCATAGGAATATCCTTCTCTAGGTTGGGAAAGTTTTCTTCTATTATTTTGTTGAATATATTTTCTGGGCCTTTGAGCTGGAATTCTTCTTCTTCTACCCCTATTATTCTTAGGTTTGGTCTTTTCATGGTGTCCCAGATTTCCTGGATGTTTTGTTTTAAGAATTTGTTCGATTTGCTGTTTTCTTTGATCAATGAGTCTATTTCCTCTATAGTATCTTCAGTGCCTGAGATTCTTTCTTCTATCTCTTGTATTCTGTTGGTTATATTTGTCCCTGTAGTTCTTGTTCGTTTACCCAGATTTTCCATATCCAGCCATCCCTTGGTTTGTGTTTTCTTTATTACCTCCATTTCAGTCTTCATGTGTTGAACTGTTCCCTTTACCTGTTTGATTGCCTTTTCTTCGTTTTCTTGGGTATCTTTGAGGAATTTATTAATTTCTTCTAACTTTTTGTTTGTTTTCTCTTCCATTTCTTTAAGGGAGTTTTTCACTTCCTGTTTAAGCATCTCCATCATTTTCATGAAGTTACGTTCAAAGTCGATTTCTTCTACTTCTTCTGGGTTAGGATGTTGAAGTCTTCCTGTTGCATGTTCGCTGGATTCTGGTGTTATCATGTTGCTTTTCAGGATGTTGGAGGAATTCTTGCATTGGTGCCTGCCCATATCTTCCTTCAAATCAGGCCTTCAAATCTTGGTCCAATCTTTGCTGTGTAGTTGGGAGTTTTTCTCGGTCTGCCCTCTCTTAGGTCCCCTCAGGACTGGAGCAGGCTCTCAGATCCCCTCCTTCCTGAAGCAGGCTGTGCTGGGGGATCCCAGGACCCCACAAATGAAAAGGAGTGCTTGGAGGCAGGGTGGAATGGGATAAAGAAAGCCAGCAGCTGGGGAATACACTCCGCTGGGCATCCAGAAAAGCTTAGGGAACTGGAGGGGGCCTGGATTCAGCTCCCTGGGACTGTCCAGCCATTTGGCCACCCACTCACCTCTCCAGATCCCCCCAGCACGGGAGCAGGGTTTCTTGCCAGGTTCCAAGGACCTTGCAAACAAAAAGGCGAGCTTGGGAGGCAGGGTGGGATGGTAAAAAAAGAAGCCCTAGTGGCAGCAACTCTCCCCGCTGACTCCCTGGGCCCCTCAGCCCCGAAGCAGGCTGAGTTGGAGGATCCAAGGACCCCGCAGATGAAAAGGAGTGCTTGGGGGCAGGATGGAATGGGGTAAAGAAAGCCAGCAGCCGGGAATACACCCCGCTGGACAGCCAGAAAAGCTTAGGGAATTGGAGGGGCCTGGACTCAGTTTCCCGGACTGCCCAGCCGCCTGGTTACTCACTTACCTCTCTGGATTCCCTCAGCATGGGAGCAGCTGAAGATTTTTTAAAAAAAAATCTGTGAAGACATGTGTTGAAATATTGATGATGATTGCATTGAATCTATAGATTGCTTTTGGTAGGATGGCCATTTTTACATTATTAATTCTATTGATCCATGAGCATGGAAGATCTTTTCATCTTCAGGTGTCTTATTCAATTTTTTTCAGTGTCTTAAAGTTTTTATTATACAAGTCTTTCATTGCTTGATTAGAGTTGTCCCAAGATATATTATTTTTGAGGCTTTTGTGAAAAGCATCATTTTTCTGATTTCTTTCTCAGTTTGTGTTTAATTTTTACATAGGAGGACTACTTAATTTTATGTGTTAATTTTGTACCCTGCTACTTTTCTGAAAGTGTTTATCAGCTGTAGAAGTTTCTTGGTAGAGTCTTTTGGGTCCTTTATATGTAAAATGGTATCTTCCTCAAATAAAGATACTTTGACTTCTTTCTTTCCAATTTGTATCCCTTGATTTCTTTCAGCTGTCCAACGGCTCTAGCTAAGACTTCAAGTAGTGTATCCAACAGGCGTGCAGAGAGTGGATATTCTTGTTTTGTTTATGATTTTAGCAGAAATGCCTTGAGCTCTCCATTTAGGATGATGTTGGCTATGGGATTGCTGTAAATTCCCTTTATTACGTTGAGGTATGTCCTTTGTATTCTCAGTCTCTCCAAGGCTGTTATGAAGGGATGTAGGATGCTGTCAAAGTTCTTTTATCCATCCAATAAGATGATCATGTGGCTTTGGTCTTTTAGTCTGTTTATGTAGTGGGTTACATTTATTGATTTACCATCCTTGTATCTTTGGGATGAAGTCAACTTGATGATACTGGATAATCTTTTTTCCCTTTTATTGAAAATAGATTTTTTTTCTCACATAATATAACCCGATTAAGGTTTCCCCTCTACTCCTCCCAGTTCCTTCCCCATCTGGGTCCATTCCCCTTTTGTCTCTAATTAGAAAAAAACAGGTTTCTAAGGGATAATGGTGTAGAGGTCCTTCTGTATTTCTGTTGCTTTCAATGATTAAATAAAGAGACTGCCTCGGCCTTTTGATAGGGCAGCCCTTAGGTGGGTGGAGGAGACATAACGGAATTCTGGGAAGGACAGACAGCAGACGCCATGCTTCTCCGGCCCAAGATGGACACTGGTTAGACTCATGCCGGTAAGCCACATCCTCGTGGTGAATACAGATTATTAGAAATGGGCTGAATCAAGATGTAAGAGTTGGCCAAAAACAGGCTAGAACTAATGGGCCAGACAGAGTTTAAATGAATACAGTTTCTGTGTAATTATTTTGGGTATAAACTAGCTGGGACCAAAAGCAGGCCAGCGGCCGGGATCTGGGCAGCGGGACACAGCCCGCTCCTCCTCATGCAACAGGATAATAATAAAGTAAAATGAGATAAAATGAAACAAAACAAGATAAAATAAAAGAAAAAACTAACACATTGGAATTGAACAAAATAGAAAAACAGAAGGAAAAGAGTCCTGGATAAGGCACAAGATTCAGGGACACACTCATTTCCACACTCAGGAATCCCATTAAAACGCTCAACTGGAATCCACAATATATGTGCAGAGGACCTGATGTGGACTCATGCAAGCCCTGTGCATGCTGCTTCAGTCTCTGAGTTACATGAGCTTTGCTTGGTTGATTTAGAGGGCCTCATTTTCTTGGTGTCCTCCATTCCTTCTGGTTCTTACAGTCTTTTTGTTTCCCCTTCTGCAAGGTTCACTGAGCCCCGAGGGGAGGGATTTGATGGAGACATTCCATTTAGGACTGTGTGTTCCAAGGTCTCCCATTCTGTATAATGTTTGCCTGCATTTTTTTTTTTTTGGTATTTGTTCCCCATCTGCTGCAGAAGGAAGCTTCTCTTATGATGGCTGAGAAAGGCATTGCTCTGAGTATAGCAGAATGTCTTTAAGAGTCATTTTATTGCTACTTTCCATTTGTAGAACAATAATTTTGGTTCTACCCCAGGTTTCAGGTTCTTGGTCCCCCAAGCATTGTTGCATGTGGGTTCTAACTGTGGAGTGGGCCTTAAGTCAAATCAGATATTGGTGACTCCCACAAGTTTTGTGCTTACTGCACTAGCATATCATGCAAGCTGGGTACTGTTGTATATCAAAGGCTTTGTGGATGCATTGATGTTTACGTTGTTCCTTTGGTAGTGTGCAGAATACCTTCCTGTATCAAAATCACTAGAATGTAGGGGTGAAGACTCTACGTAGGCACCAGCTCAGCTTCTCCATGTTCAATGAGTAGTGTCAAGTGTTGTCTTCATCAATAGGACCTTGCTGGCAGTTTGGAGAGTAACCTGTAGTCTTGGCAACAGTCTGGGTTGTTTGATGATTCCCATGGGATCCCTTTGACCAACAACTTAATTAGATGTAATCCAACCCTGGGACTGGAAGCTTCATATGTATATATTTTAGAAAGCTTCTACTCTATTAGGTTTCCATGCTACTCCACAAATGGCCCTTAATTTTAGCCATCTCTCCCTGTATTTCCTTCTTCATCCCACTTGTTTCTACCCTAGTCAACTTGATCCCCCTTTCCAGCAACCACCACCCACCCGTAACTATCCATTCTATTTCCCTTTCATAGGGAAATCTATCTGCTCCTTCCCCCAGTCCTTTACTTTATGTATAAACTCTGTGGTTCTCTAGAGTATAGCTTGGTTGTCATTGACTTAACAGCTAATTTACACATATAAGTGATTACATACCATAGTTGTCTTTCTGGGTCTGAGTTACCTCACTCAGAATATTTTTTCTAGTTCTTTTCATTTATATGTGACTTTCATGATTTCATTTTTTCCCTTTCTTAAAAAATTTATTATGTATATAGTGTTCTGAGCACCAGATCTCATTACAGATGGGTGTGAGTCATCATGTGGTTGCTGGGAATTGAACTCAGGACCTCTGGAACAGCAGTCAGTCCTCTTAACCTCTGAGCCATCTCTCCAGCCCATGATTTCATTTTTTAAAAAAATGGCTGAGTAATATTCCATTGTGTAAATGTGCCACATTTAAAAAATCTATTCATCTAGATTGTTTCCAATTTCTGACTATTATAAATAGAGCATCAATGGATATGCTTAAACAACTGTCTCTGTGGGAGGATGAAGCATCCTTTGTGTATATGCCAGAGAGTTGTATAGCTGGATCTCGAGGTAGGTCATTTCCTTTCTTCCTGAGGAACTGCCACACAGATTTCCATAGTGACTGTACAAGTTACACTCCCAGCAATTTGCGAGTGTTTCCCTTACTCCACATCCTCACCAAATGAGCTGTCACTTGTGTTATTAATCTTAGCCATTTTGGCAGGTGTAAGATGAAATCTCAAAGTAGTTTTGATTTTCATTTCCCTGATGGATCAGAATGTTGAACATTTATTTCAGTGTTTCTCAGCCATTTGAGTTTCCTCTGTTTAGATACGGAGAACAGATACTAATAGATGTGGAAAGAGTGAACTTTCTTGGCTTTTCTTTATTTATGTTGATGTTGGCCATGAGCTTGCTGGACACTGCTTTTTATGTTGTCGTATGTCCCTTGTTTCCTTAGTATCTCCAGGACCTCTATCATGATAAAGTGTTGAACTTTATCAGAGGCCCTTTCTGCATCTAATGAGATGATCATGTAGGTTTTGTCTTTCAGTATGTTTATATTTCATGTATTTTTCCTATTTCTTTGAGTTCAGGCCCAAGTTTGATTTTTTTCTTTCCATCTAATCTCTTTGGAGTTTATTTCCTCTTGTTCTTCTAGAGCTTTCAAATGTGTCATTAAGTTATTAATATGGGATCTCTCCAGTTTTTTTTAAATATAAGCACTTAGTGATATGAATTTTACACTTAGAACTTACTTCACTTTGTCCTTAAGGTTTGGGTATATTGTGTTTTCATTTTCATTCAATTTAAAAAATGTTTTTAATTTTCTTCTTGATTTCTGTCTTTTTCATTCAATTTAAAAAATGTTTTTAATTTTCTTCTTGATTTCTGTCTTAACACAATTTTCATTCAGTGATGAGTTTTTTCAGTTTTCGTGAGTTTGTATACTTTCTGCTGTGTCTGCTCTTTTTGTGGTATGGGTATCATTATGGGTATAATTTCAATTTTTTAAAAAATATGTGTTGAGACTTGCTTTGTGTTCTAATATGTGGTTAGTTTTTAGTTTGTTCCATGGGCTGCTGAGAAGAAAGTATATTCTTTTGTGTTTTGAATGTTCTTTAGGTGTCTGTTAGGTATCTTTGATTTATATTTTCTAATGCCACAATTTCTCTGTTTATTTTGTCTAGATGACCAGTCTATTACAATGAGTCGGGTATTGGGTATCCAAGTCCACCAGTAACAGTAGGTGAGAGTCAATGTGTGATTTAAGCTGTAGTTGTGTTTCTTTTACAAATGTGGGTGCCCTTGGGTTTGGTGCATAGATGTTAAGAACTGTAACCTCTTGGTGGATTTTTCTTTTGATGAGTATATAGTAGCCTTCCCTATTTCTTCTGATTAGTTTTCGTTTAAAGTCTGTTTTGTTAGATATTAAAATGGCTACAACAGCTTGCTTCTTAGATCCATTTGCTTGGAATATCTTTTTCTAACCCTTTACCCTGAGATCTCTCCTTGATGTTGAGATGTGTTTCTTGGATGCAGCAGATGGATAGATGCCATTTTTGCATCCATTCTGTTAGTCTGTGTCTTTTTATTGGAGAATTGAGAATGAGCAGTGTCTATTTATTTATATTATTTTGTTTTTGTATTGTGAATTTTTCACTCCCTCTTTTGATTTACTGTTCTTGGATTATTTATTCTTTGTGAACTCTTGAGTATAGTTAGACTCTTAAGACTGAAATATTCCTTCTAGCATCTTCTACAGAGATGAATTGGTAGATAAAAATTTCTTAAATTTGGTTTGCTCTCGGAATGTTTTTCTTTCTCTGTTAATTGTGACTGATAGTTTTTTGGATTACAGTAGCCTGGACTTGTGTCTGTGGTCTCTCAGAGCTTTAGAATATCTGTCCATGCCCTCCTGGCTTTCAGAGCCTCCATTGAGAAGTCAGGTGTAATTCTAATAGGTTTGCCTTTATACATGATTTGATCTTTTCCCCTTGCAGCTTTTAATATCCTTTCTTTGTTTTATACATTTAGTGTTTTGATTATTATGTGCTGAGTGGACTTATTTTTCTGGTTCTGTCTATTTGGTGTTCTGTATGCTTCTTGTACTTTGTTAGACATCTCCTTCTTGAGGCTAGAAAAATTTTCTTTTATGATTTTGTTGAAAATATTTTCTGTGCTTTCTACTTGGATTCCTTCTCCTTCCTCTAAACTCACTTGTAAGTTTGGTCTTTTTATAGTGTCCCAGATTCCCCAGATGTCTTGTGCCTGGACCTTTGTTTTGATTTAACATTTTTTTGTCTTACCTATCCATTTTTTTATCTACAAACATTTTTATTTTATTTATTTATTCTTCTCTCATCCAATACATCCCCACCACAGTTTCCCCTCCCACCAATCCTCCCAGTCCTCCCCCTCCACCTACCCTTTGCCCAAGATCCGCTCCTCCTCCATTTCCCTTCAGAAAAGAGTAGGCATCCCAGAATATCAACTGAAATATTGCATAACAACTTACAATAATACTAGGCACAAACCCTCATATCAAGGCTGGACAAGGCAACCCAGTAGGAGGAAAAAGGTCCTAAGAGCAGACAAAAGAGTCAGAGACACTTCTCATTCCCACTGTTAGGAGTTTCATAAGAACACCAAGCTACACAATCATAACGTATATGCAGAAGACCTAGCACAGGCCCATGCAGGCTTTGTAGGTGCCACTTCAGTCTCTGTGAGCCCTTTTGAGTCCTGCTTATTTTATTCTGTGGGCCATGTTCTCCTGATGCCCTTGACCTCTCTGGCTCCTACAGTCTTTCTTCCCATTTTTCTGTGGAGTTCTCTGAGCTCCACCTTATGTTTGGCTGTGGGTCTCTGCATCTGCTCCCATCAGTTGCTGGCTGAAGCCTCACTGATGACAATTGGGCTAGACACAGTCTATGAGTCTAGCAGAATAGCATTAGGATTCATTTCATTGACTTTTTCTTTTTGGCCAGTTGTGTTTGATTCTATCCCAGGTCTCTAGGCTATTTAGCCTCTAGTTCTTGGCCCTTCAGACAGTGTCAGGAGTGAGTTGCCTCTCATGGCATGGGTCTCAGGCTGAACCAATTATGGGTTGGCCACTCCTACAAGTTCTGTGTTACCTTTACCCCAGGACATCATATAGGCAGGACAAATTGCAGGTTGAAAGTTTTGTGACTGGTTTGGTGTCCCGGTTTCACTACTGAAATCCTTACCTGGTTACAGAAGATGACCTGTTCAGGCTCCATATCCCCCATGACTAAGGGTTCTCTCTGGGGCCACCCTCATAGATTTCAGGGAGTTTCCACTACACTAGATTTCCCCTACCTGATCTCTTCTGTTCCTGCCCCCACCCATCCTCAGTCCACCTGCAAAATCTATTCTATTTCTCCTTCCCAGGGAGATCCATGCATCCCCACTCCCCACCTCCATTGCCATGCTCCCATCCCCAGCTCAGGCAGATATCCCCTGCTCAAATGCAGGCCACATCAGTCAGAAGAACAGGTAAGCAAACTCAGAGAGAGATTCCCTGCCAGACTAGAGGCCACACCTCCGACTCCCAGAATTCCAGATAGTCCCCCTGCCCACTGACCTCCACTTTCTCAGTGTCTCCTCCTGACACTATCCCCAATCCTCCCTTCCCTCCCCTTCACCATATCCAAGGCCTTACTTGATCTCTGACAAGAAACCCCCAGCTCAACCAGATGCCAGCTAGGCCTCTAACCCATGGACCTCCCCCACTCTCATGGTACTCCCTCCCTATCCTCAATCCTCTCTCCCCTCATTGTCACTTTGTCTTAGCCCCCACCTCCAACTTGGGCAGAGACTCCCTGCTCAACCACAGGCCGCACAGATAAGAAGACCAGAGAGGAAACAGAAACCAATGGGATCTAGGTATCTGGAATTTGATGCTTGAGGTTTTCCTTAGAGTACATATCTGGTCTTGTCTTTATTGGGTGGGTGTTTGTTCTTTTGTTGGTGTTGCCTACTCTGGATCCTAGCCAAGTGTAGTGGCTGTGGGCTCCTGGTAGAGAATATTTCTGTGTGTTGGCAGGTGACACAAAGAAATGACGATGGGCTAGGAGAAATTACTGAGGAGGCTGTGGGAAAGAGCTAGGGAGACCGTGGGTCCACACTCAAGAGGCAGAGTCCTCAGAGAATGAAGGTGAGTGGAAGGAAGGGCCCCCGCAGTCAGACTGCAGAGGGCATGAGGGTATTTCTGGAGAGATGGGAATGCATGACAAGAAGGACAGTGAAAATCGCCTACTTCCCAGGGACATCAACTAAACACAGCATAGCAAGATACAGTAAGACTAGATACAAACCCAGGAGTGGATCTCAGGGAGAAAGGAGGTGGGGGCAGGGAGGAGTAGAAGGAGTGGAAGGAGGGGAAACTTCATTTGGTATGTATTGCATGAGAGAAGAAAAAAAATTTGCCTACCTGAGTCCCAACCCAGTGTGGTCCCTGAGGGTCCCTGGTAGAAAGTGTTTCTGCAAGTTGGCGGGTGACCTAAAAGAATGGGATTGAGCTAGAAGGGATGCTATAGCAGCATTATTTGTAATAGCCAGAACCTGGAAACAACCTAGGTGCCCCTCAACTGAAGAATGGATAAAGAAAATGTGGTATATTTACACAATGGAGTACTACACAAGGGTAAAAAAAAATAATAACATCTTGAAATTTGCAGGCAAATGGATGGATCTAGAAAAACCGTATTGAATGAGTTAACCCAGACCCAGAAAGATAAATATAATATATATTCACTTATAAGTTGCTTTTAGACATAAAGCAAAGAAAAACCAGCCTACAATCCACAACCCCAGAAAACCTAGACAACAAAGAGGACCCTAAGAGAGACATACATGGATTTACATAGGAAGGTGAAAAAGACAAGGTCTCCTGAGTAAATTGAGAGCATAGCTCAACTGGTAAAGTACTTACCACATATATATTATGAGCTGGATTCAGTACCCAGAACCCACGTAAAGGTGGGAAAAGGGAACTGGCTCTACAAAGTTACTTCTTTCTACAAAGTAACTCTGTGACATGTATGTGCCAATGCACAACATACACACACACACATACACACTATAACAATATATAACATTATTTAGTTCAAAGTTTGGAGGCATCTGAGTTATAGTTTCCTGTGTTGGTATTTGGTTGCTATATATATAAATGAGTAAGTCACAAAACAATCCCACACCAGTTTGGAATTATGATTAATAAAAGGGTTATTTATTTAAGGGGAAAATTTACAGATTACCATCTTAGACAACAGCCCCCTGCACGACCAGGAAAAGAGTCTGGTAGCTGGAAGCGGAGTCCAAAGCAATAGAACGAGAGGTGGGCTGCTGCTGCTTTTTAAAGCAAAAGAGAGCACACCCCAGTGGGCTGGTATCTCAAAGACTATTGACTAAAGGAGTGGAAGGAGCTCCCAAAGCATATATATGCCATTGGGATATTTGGGGGAGTAGTGACCAATAGTGGGAGTATATTTGAGAGTCTTTGTTTATAATATGACCTTTTCTGAGCTAATGGGGTATCAACATCCCAGAGTGAAGCCTGATCTGTCTTTGGTTCTGTATCTCATGTCTTGAAAGGTCTGAGCCATTTGGTGATCACATCACCAAGACCTGACATGAGGGATCTGTGACCCTCTCCAGATGTTCTGATCTGACAAACTGTCCAGAAACACAGAAAAAGCTCCCACATCGGCCCAACTGAGCATCACGTCCTCCTCCTAAGGGTTTCATAAACCACTACAGTATGTTCACAATTTAACACATCAAAAAGTAACTTGTGGGCCCAGAACAAAGCCACAATATTAAATAAATTTAGATTTCTTGAAAGTAAGAACCTGTAGTTGGAAACAAAGGCAGGTGTCCTTGACAGGTTCCTAGAAGCTGTCACTGGCAGAGGGTGAGACAGCAGCAGACAAGGTAGATGAGGCAGCACCACAAAGGGAAAAGAGATTGCCCCCAAGCTCTTAGTCTAGTGGGGATGCAGACACGCACATCCCTTTCTGTCACATATGCTTATCCTATGCCTTACACTTTGGTAATCAGACAGAAATCCCCAGGCTGGGAACCTACACAGGTCCAAGCTAGTGAAGGCCCCAGTGCTGAGAGGGGCAAGTGGACACAGACCCCATCACTAACTGAGAAGCTATCACCAATTGACATCCAGTTGCAAAGGAAAAATTAGTTTTCTCCAATGGAGTCTCATGGTATATTAGTCACACAGGGCAGGTCTCCTGCCAACCAGTAGGTGGCCAACACAAAATGAACTTGGGGTATTTTTGTAGCTTTTTTGGTCTCATATCACTTTATTTGGGGATTTTTTTCATCTTACTGATCTTTTGCTTGTATATTATGGTTTCCAATTTTGCATTTTTATGGGTTCGTGTGTGTGTGTGCGTATGTATACATGTATGTATGCATGAATGTGTGTATTTCTTGTGCTTTCTCTGTTATTTTTTAAATTATGTTTTGTTTTGCTGTTTTCCTGATGCTTTTAAAAGAGAGAGAGAGAAGTCATAGAGTTGGTGGATAGGGAGGAGATGGAAGGAGTTGGGGAAGGGGAAACCATGATAAGAATATATTATGTAAACATTATCTTCAGTTAAAAATAAAGTAAAAAGTATCCTTATAACAGACAAACAAAAAAGAAAATATTTCAGGAAAGCTTTCCTGAACCTAAAGAAAGAGAGACCCACATATGGTTTTTTGTTAGAGTATTGCTAATTGTTAAAAATATCTGCTTGTTGCTATATAGATGCAATCTGAGAGCTTAAAAAAACCATCAATGTGTCTTGTGAAAGAAAACAAGCTCATGCTTTAAAATATGAGAGTTTTTCAGCAGGCTAATTCAAATGTTAATAAAAAAAAGAAAACTGGAGAAAAGGAAAGAAATCCCTGAGCATTCAGTCCCCAAATGGGAAATGGAAGGTGGCAGATGACAAACTCTCTGGCAAGCTGCACAGTACAGTTGATAGTAGGGATGCAGGAACTGAGAACAGAAAAGAGGCCAGCAAGATGGCTTAACCAAGTCTCATGAGCTGAGTTTGATGCCCAGGACCCAAATGGTGGAAAGAGAGAACTTACTATAGAAGTTGTCTTCTGGTCTCCACGTGCATCACGTGCATGTGCATGAGCACCCACCTGCACAGAGACACAGACTCAAAATCAATTTTAAAAATGTAATTTAAAGAAAAAGAAAGAAGGAAAAAGAAAAACTGTACCAATTGTGGTAACAGGATGGAAAGTTTGGGTAGAAAGTGAGTGAGCTGCAGGTTGGAATCCATAGCAGAGTGACCAGAACAACCAGCATGGAGAGAATTATTTTCTGACATCAGTGTGAAGGAGGAGTCAGCCAAGCGGATATCTGGACATGGGGCTTTCCAGACAAAGGGAGCATCTGGGGAGGAGAGGATGAAGAAGAGCCCCCCAGGCACATGGAGGACACCATGGCAGTCAGTAAAGACGAGAGCTGAAGGGAAGGGGGGGGAGGCACCCAGGGTACTGTCTAGTGGAGATGCTTCTGCTTGGTTAACCTGACAGAAAAAGACAACTGAGAGTCACAGATGCTGCAGCAAGTCTGTGCAGGGCTGCCAGGGCCAGACAAAAGAGGGACACATGGAAAAAGTAGTCAGCAAATTGGAATGCTTGGGCAATGAGCTAGTACTTCAATCAGGTGAGGATCTGCCTTCCTGCTCTGGCACCAGGAGGCATCTGCATTGTATCTACAGACTCATGTGCTCAATTAGCCTGAATTTGTTCACCAGCTTTCAAATTGAACCCATGTTTGAGGGGCTGATTGTGTGCACTGGCCCCTGGACACATGGATTGATGGGTGCAATTCTTCTGTGAGGCCAGATCTGAGCCTGAAAGACTACAAGAGATTAGTTGGCTTGTGCTACAGAAGTTTGTATCCTCTTTTAAAAATTATTTTTATCTTTATGTGTTTGACTGTTTTGCTTGTTTGTATCTCTTGTGTATGTATGTGCATCACATGCATGTAGTGCCCACAGAGGCCAGAAGAGGACATCAGATTCACTAAGAACTGAAGACACAGATGTGAGTTACCATGTTGGGTCTGGGAATTGAACCTGGGTTCTCTGCAAGAGCAGGAAGTGCCCTTAACCTCTGAGCCATCTCTCCAGCCCCTATATCCTCTTTTAGTAAGAGATCCAGAGTTAGGGATGAGATGAAAGATGCAATTCTCCTCTCAGTCCAACTGGAAGAATCTGATTATAGAGGTTGTAATTCTCTTGACTGGTCCACCTTCCTGAACCACTTCTACTGCACAAGTAATTGCAACAATTTACAGCTACCTACTATTACCATTGGCCAAGTACTTCGAATCACCATTTTTCAATCACTGAATAAGCAAGCATGTTTGAAGCTCCAGGTGAGTAGCTCATATGTAGGTACAGGACCCAGAGGAGAATTGGGGATGATTTAGACCACATCCTTGCAGGAAGATACCCCCACTCTGGTGTGTGTGAGGAGAATGATACTAGAGTTTAAGTAGCAGTACCCTGGAAATAGAAGACAGCTCCTGATGCTCCTTGCCTGAGGGGAGTATGGGAGGGTTTTCACAGGATAGACCTGTGGGATGGAAGGTTTATGAAGTGGGTAGCTACATTAGACATGCCACAGAGACAAGCTGGATGAAAGCAGTGATCTAAGGCATTGCTGGGTTTCCATCTTTGGCCTGGCAGGTCCCCTACCACCTCTGGGGTTTGCACAACTCTCTGTAGAGTGATGTGCATCTCTGTAGTGTAGATGTGCTGTTGTCAATATTAGGACCTCTTCTGGCTCTGTTGGTCCCTGCATTCTTATCTCTCAGACAGAGACTGAAATTGAAAATGACACATAATGTGGGCTTGGAGGTGGGTCGTTTAAGTGCCTCTGAAATGGCATTGCCTCCCCAAGGAAAACTCAGCAGTTGTTTCTGAGGCCAGCATTACCCACCAGTGGACTCCAGGGATGTTGGGTAAGGGCAACACTGGGGAAGGCCAACAAAGTATTGTCCTAGAACCTTTCAGAGTGGCTTTGCCAGAATGGACATCTGCCTTCCACATGTGGACAATGTGTTGCAATGAAGAATATTCCACTGGTGTACAGTGCTGCCATCTTACCAATGTAAGCAAAGGGTGTCAGTGTGACTGTAAAAACAGCCTAGCATGTCTTTCCTGAGCAAGCCCTTATATACTTCCTGTAGATGAGGAGGGTAAGGAGCTCTCCTTGGAGATCCTCTTTGGTTGGAGTCAGGCAGACTTGGGATGTGACTTCTCGAGTCACCCTTTTCTGCATGAGATACCAAACGTCTCCCACTTTGTTTCTTTTCATAACTGGCCCCAAATGTCAGTGATCTTGGTGCCTATCTCTCAAGTGTTATCATTACAGGCATCTTCCACCTAGCCAGGCATTGTTTCCTTGGGGTTCAAATACTTATTTCTTTAGGACTTTGAGTTTTTCGTTTTGTTTGTTTGCTTGTTTTTGCATGAGTGGGAATTGAACTCAAGGTTTCATATCTGCTAAGTAAGTATTCTATCACTGGGCTATGTTCCTAGTCTCTCTGGACCTTTGTACACTAAAAATTATATGTATGAGTAATAGCTAGGCTCCAGGAAGAGTCATCCTGATGTGTCTAATGTGTTTCTCCCATTGGGCTACTAAAAAGTAACATGTTACTATGGAGGAGATGATGCTGGGGCCTCTGGGAAGCTAGCCATACCTCAAGCCGCATTTGAGTTTGGAGTGGCAATGGTGGGACTAGTAACACTCCAATCTTTTCTTTTGTTGTTCACTTGTTCAAAATACTCTGATTGTGTGTTTGTTTGCTTTTTTTAACCTCATTTATTTCTCAGTGGTATCTAGTAGTTGGCAGACCGTATATTCTTCTTGGAGGGCTAGTAGACTATATCCAGAACACATTCTGACATTTTGTAAAAACAAGCTTAAATTTTACAGAAAAGCATGTGTGCTTGCCTATGTATATGCCTTTGGGGTGCACATGGACATGTGTGGGCATGGGCATATGTGTGAGATAAGAAGTCAATGTCAGGATTCTTTCTGAGTCACTCTGCATCTTTTTGATATAGTATCTTTTTGTAAACCAGGAACTTGCTTATTTGGCTAGGTGAGGTTGCCTGGCCACTGAGATCCAGGAATCTGTCTGCCTCCCCAACTTTGGATTTGCAGATATGTGCCCCTGTGACTGTATTTTTGTGTATTGGTGCTGTGGATTAAAGTCAGGACCTCATCCTTGTATGGCAAGCAATTTAATGACTAAGCCCACTCTCCAGTTGCCAGGGAACAGATTACATCTCATACTTAGGCATGTTGTGCTAAGTAAGAGGAGTTAAAATGGACTACAGTGCATGGAGCTAAACTTCACATGTGTCTCATTATTTTCTATTGCTGTGATGAAACACCATGACCAGAAGCAACTTGGGGAGGAAAGGGTTAATTTAATGTTACAACTTGTAGTCCATCATCCAGGAAAGTCAGCACAGAAACTCAAAGCAGGAAACTGGAGGCAGGAACTAATACAGAGGCCATAGAGGAGTGCAAAGAGCATCCATCCTCTCACTGTCTGTGGCACCCATTGAGGGTATTAAAAACACTGCCAAGTCCCTTCCGGGTTCCCTGACTGGGAACATGGCTGACCTCTACATCCCTGAAGATTCACAATGGCCAGCCCCTGTGCTAAAAGATTCCAAGGCAGCACAATCTATCAGTGTCACTAATCTTGCAGCGAAGAATTATTTCGCCAAAATGCAGTCAAAAATGAAGACCACTTCTGTTTAGTCCTTGTACAAGGATGTACAAGTGACACATTCTGTCTATATTTCTGCTGCTCTCTCTTCCCTGTGAGGTATGTCCTTAACCTGGATACGGCCATAGTCAAAAAGATTAGGGCCAGAATTCTCACTCCAAATTCAAATGCAGCAGCAGGACCATGAGAATGAAGGGAAGATCTATGCTATATGTATCCTACTCCTTCTCTGAAAGCCCTTTAAATGTATATGTTTATTTTCTTTATGTGTCATTATTTATTCTGATATTTATTTTTATAGTATAAAATACATAATGTGATGTTTTGCATGATAGAGAGTGAAATAATGGCTGCATTCAAGAAAGTTATCTTTGTTACCT
>PVIU01027700.1:0-20071 GCA_004026605.1 Ondatra zibethicus | reverse complement strand
GCTGTTGACTTCTAGTTTTAAAGCATGGTGATCTGATAAGGTACATTGGGTTATTCCAATTTTTTTGTATTTGTTGAGGTTTGTTTTGTTACCGAGTATGTGGTCAATTTTTGAGAAGGTTCCATGAGGTGCTGAGAAGAAGGTATATTCTTTTCTGTTTGGATGGAATATTCTATAGATGTCTGTTAAGTCCATTTGAAACATAACGTCTTTTAGATTTCTTATTTCTCTGTTCATTTTTTGTCTGATTGACCTGTCCAGTGGTGGGAGGGGAATGTTGAAGTCTCCCACTATCAGTGTGTGGGGTTTAATATATGATTTAAGCTTTAGAAGTGTTTCTTTGACATATGAAGCTGCCCTTGTATTTGGAGCATAGATGCTCAATATTGAAATTTCCTCTTGATGGATTTTCCCTGTGACTAATATGAAATGTCCTTCTTTGTCTCTTTTGACTGATTTTAGCTTGAAGTCTATTTTGTTAGATATTAGGATAGCTACACCTGCTTGTTTCTTAGGTCCATTTGATTGGTATATTTTTTCCCAACCTTTTACTTTGAGATGATGTCTGTTTTTGAGGTTGAGATGTGTTCCTTGTATGCAGAAGAAGGATGGGTTCTGTTTTCGTATTCAATCTGTTAGCCTGTGCCTTTTTATGGATGAGTTGAGTCCATTTACATTTAGAGATATTAATGACCAGTGGTTGCTATCTCCTTTTAATTTGGTTTTCCTTGTTGGTGATGTTATTTTGTGCCTTTTTTTTTCTTCTTCGGGATTTGTTGTAATTAGATCATCAATTGTGTGTGGTTTTTTTGGTGTAGCCATCTTGCTTGGGTTGGAGATTTCCTTCTAGTATTTTGTGTAGGGCTGGGTTTGTGGTTAGGTATTGGTGAAATCTAGATTTGTCATGGAATATCTTGTTTTGTCCTTCTATAGTGATCGAAAGTTTTGCTGGGTATAGTAGCCTGGGCTGGCATCCATGGTCTCTCAATTTCTGCATAATGTTTACCATGACCTTCTGTGTTTCATTGTCTCCTCTGAGAAGTCAGGTTTAATTCTGATAGGTCTACCTTTATATGTTACTTGTCCTTTTTCCTTTGCAGCTCTTAATATTCTTTCTTTACTCTGTATGTTTAGTGTTTTGATTATTATGTGGCGAGAGGACTTTTTTTTTGGATCCAGTCTATTTGGTGTTCTGTAAGCTTCTTGTATCTTCATAGGCATGTCTTTCTTTAGGTAGGGAAAGATTTCTTCTATGATTTTGTTAAATATATTTTCTGTGCCCTTGAGTTGACTTTCTTTTCCTTCTTCTATACCTATTATTCTAAAATTTGGCCTTATTATGTTGTCCCATATTTCCTGGATATGTTGGGATAGTCCTTTGTTAGATTTAATGTTTTCTTTAACTGATGTGTCTATTTCCTCTATTTTATCTTCCGCACTTGAGATTCTCGCTTCCATTTCTTGTATTCTGTTGTTTGTACTTGCATTTGTTGTTCCTGTTCTTTTCCTCATGATTTCTGTTTCTATAATTCCTTCTGCTTGTGTTTTCTTTATTTTTTCTATCTCTGTTTTCAAGACCTGAATAGTTTCTGTTATATGTTTGAGTGCTTTTTCTTGGTTTTCTTTAAGTGATTTGGTGATATCTTCCAATTTTTTGTTTTTTTCTTCCATTTCTTTAAGGTAATTTCTCAATTCATCTTTAATTATTTCAGATATTCTCTTGTGGTTATTTTTTAGATCATTTTCTTCTGGATCATCCATATTTGGTTGTTCCAGTCTTACTTTTGTAGGGTCTTTGGGTTTCACTGGTATTGTCTTGTTCTTTGTGGTGTAGCTTGTGATCCTACCTTTTCTTCTCATCTTTTCCTCTAATAGGTGTGGATGGTGGTGTCTAAGATTCTGTTGAATAATTTCCTATGTGTCAGTAGATCAAAGCTAAGATGGTTTTCCTAGTGGTACAGTCAGTTTCCCAGTTTGAGTTACTTCGTTGGTTATTCCTGTTCCTGGAGGTAACTCAGTGTTCCCGTATTTTGATCTGCTCCCTTGGAGTTTGCTGTCTCAAGCCTACTTTGGTCTAGGCTGCTGGCTTTGATCTGTTTCTGTAAATCTTGGTCTGGATCTCCTCTTGTAGATATCCCTGGCTTGGAGTTAGACCTGTTCTGGTGGAGATCGCTGGCTCTGGATCTGGTTGCTGGGTCAATCCTGATCCGCTCAAGTCCCGGGACCGGGTTGACTCCTATCTTCTGCTCCTGGTCGAGCCCGTTCTCTCCTTGTCCTGGGTAACTGGTTCAGTCCCACTCCTAGAAAATAATCTTAAACTCTTGCTCTGGATGCAAAATGTACTTTTTGCTTTATTGACATCATTGCTTCCTGGCTCCATTAGCTGCTAGAATAAGGAAATGCATACATGTGTATGTACTAATCCATGCATATGTATATGCATATATGTATACATATGAATGCATTTGTGCATGTAAAGATCATATGTGAAGCATGATTAGTAAAAGCTCAGGGTCAGAAATTGGGGTTCAACCTGAAGATCTGTAAAGCAAAATAGCCAGTTGCTGGCTCTTTACTTCGACCTCAGTCTGAAATGGCGATCCTGTCTCCTGGAATCTCAGAATTAGACTGTGTGTTGAGAGCTGTTTCCTCCCATTTTATATTCCTCTCTAGGGCTGGGATTAAAGGCATGCACCACTGGGATTAAAGGCATGCACTGCCCAGTTTCTATGACAACTAGTGTGGCTACTGGGATTAAAGGTGTGTGTTACCATAACCATAAGGCTGACTAGTGGGGCTGTTTTACTCTCAGATCTTCATTAAGTCTTTATTTATTAAAATATAATTGAAGTGCCACTATACACATGTATAGCTAAACACGAATTTCTTTTCTGAGTCTCAGTTTCACTATGTTGCTCTGTCTGTCCTGGAATTGCTATGCTGACCAGGCTGGCCTCCAATTCAGAAATCCACCTGCCTCTGCCTCCTGATGCTGGAACTAATGGTGTGCTCCATGACATCTAGCCGAAGCATGAATTCTTTCCAATGTTTTGAACTTTAACCCTTCTGACATGAACCAGTTCTGTGCTCTTTTCCCTGTTCACCTACAAATTCCCATTGTAACAGGAAAACCCTTCTCCCAAAGCACTGTCCACTACCTATTTGCCTAATTTCATCTCTGACATGCATAAATAGCAGTCTTGGAACTGTTATGCTAAGCACTAAAAAAAAGAGAGAAATAGAAAGAAAAACCGTGGTAATTTCTGGGTTTTTGTTTGTTTGTTTTTGGGTTTTGGTTTGGTTTGGTTTGGTTTTTCATGACAAGATTTCTCCATAACTTTGGAGCCTGTCCTAGAACTCACTCACTCTGTAGACAAGGCTGCCCTCAAACTCACAGATCTGCAGCCCCTGTCTCCTGAGTGCTGGGATTAAAGACATGTGCCCCCACCACCATCCGTTTGTTGTTTTTGTACATGTGGAAGGCAGTGGGTGATGTCATTCAGTGTCTTCCTCAATCACCTCCTCAACTGAACCTGGAGCTCACTGTTTGGGGATCTGGGTCCCCAGGGATCCTTCTGTCTGTGCCTTTCCAGCACTGTCTGGGACATCACAGACATCACAGGTATGTCTGACATTTTCAATGAGTCTGGGTGTTCAGTGTGCTCTGAGCCATCTCTCCAGCCCCATGAACCACAGCTTCCTACTGTGTGGATGATCCTCCCATATGGGGTCAGGTAAATCAATATGGGCCCATGAAACCTTTAGTAACAATGAAAGACTTGTGTAAATGCCTCAAACAAACAAACAAAATCAGTTCCAAATTCACCCCGAAGGCATCTGAAGTGATCTGGCCTCACTCTGGTGTCACCTTGGAGAGCTTCCCTCCAGCCTCCATTCTGAGCACGGGACCGTCCCCTTTGCACTGCACGCGCTGCTCTACCCTACAGAGGAATGATGACTGCACGGAACACTTCCGTTCAGATCAAGACTACTGCGTGCTGCAGGCTGTAGCACCTTAACTGTGTGCAGGAAGTTTCTGCTCTTACAGAAACCTGGTGGTTTAATTACAGCAAAGACTTTATGCTCTCCAACCTCCATTCCTCAGCAGATTAATGGCAAATTAGTAGGTATGATTTTGCATTGTGTTAGAATGCTTGATTTTTAAAAATTGCAGTTTGAGTTGCTGACTCCAGTTTCAAAAAAGAAAATGCTTAAATGAATTTTGGCTCAGAATTAGGACGGGGCTTCCAGCTATTTCTGAAGTGGACTTAAACATACTTCTGCCATTTTGTACTATGCATTTATGCAAAGTGACACTCTTAACACTAGTGTTTATAAAATCAAAATATTAATCAACCATGAAAACGGCAAAAAATTTCATCCTGTGGCATCAGCTATTTGGCCAATATTTAGTCTTTATGTAAAAATAAGCAAGCACAACCATCTTATTCATATGCAGGCTTATTCTTATCTTTAATAAATGTAAAATTATATGTATGATCAATCTGTTTTAAAATAAGTTTTTCTATGATTTAGTGCCAGCAAGTGTTTCATCTGTGTACATATTTTACATATTTACATATGCAAGATTAAGTCAAACTCTCTGAGGCATAAAAGAGAGGTACATGGTAACGTTTTTAAGAGGTTCTGTGCTAAGTTAACACCACGGCTAACAGGGAAACTTCTCTCTCTCTCTCTCTCTCTCTCTCTCTCTCTCTCTCTCTCTCTTTCTCTCTCTCTCTCTCTCTTTCTCTCTCTCTCTCCTTCCTTCCTTCCTTCCTTCCTTCCTTCATTCGCTCTTTCTCTCTTTCCTTTTTTTTTTAAATGAAGTAGGATTCTGTGATGATAGGCTTTCTTTTTGCCTCTAGCCTTGTAAACTCTTACGTCCTTCCCAAGTTACATCATCCCTTCATGCTCTGTATCTTCTCTCTGATTTGTGAGCTTTTTAAAAAGCCACTGTGTTGTTTCAGTCCTACACTTTCAAACATAAATGGTGTCATACTTTGCAACATTTTAATCAAAAGTTGGGTAGGTTTGGTATATTCCAGGCCTCATCAAATGTATATGTACTTTATTTATCTTGAGTTAGTCTGGTTGTTGTTACTTGTTCAGGAGGGAGAAGGTCTCAAGTTACAGAAAATACCACATGAAAGTTTCATAGAGTCTTTATTCTATTTTTAAAAAACAGTGCCAAACAGTATCCAGATATGGCTTCTACAGCTCCTCCCTCTGTTTGAAGGTGAGACTAATTTTTGAAGTGGTTTGAAGTTCTAGAGGTGGGGGTTTTCTCTACATTGCCAGAAGGGCCTCCACAGTGGGCCTCTGTTAATATCAGGGAACTGAAATTGTTCCAGTCCCTTTGATTGCTTTCCTCTGGAAAGGAACTGTGGGCCCTCAGCGAGTCCCACCCATAATCCTTTTACCTCACTGGGAGCACAGAGGTCAAGTTTCCCCTTATTCTCCCATAGAAATAGAAAAACAACATCAGAAAGTCCAAAGGAGGCTGATGTGTGGGACAGAAATACACTTTGAGCCGAGGATTTATTCACTGCGGGTGTGAACGTGGCGGTGGCAGGTTCAAGTTCCCCAAAGAGGGTATTTTTCTGAAGGTCTTCCCTAAGAAAGTCACTTCTACACACACACACACACACACACACACACACACACACACACAAACCAAACACCAAAAAAAAACCTTATAAAACAAGTAGAAAATATTTTCAGAGTAAACCAGAGTTTTGCAGACGTACTAACTCATCCACACATGACAAAAGTTTAGAGCTGTCCTACATCTATGGCATGCTACGGAATGCCACAGTTGGCTGTCTGGGAAGCCAGCCTGGCTTAGGTGATTGTGAGAACAGCTTAGACTTCTTCTGAAGATTTGCCCCTTTTAGATTATTCCTAAAATGACTCTATTTTTGAAGTTACTTCCCAGGTTGTTCCACAGCAAAGTCAGTTTACTACAAAAAAAGAGTAGCTGGCTGTATTCACCAATACCAACATAATCTTGCTAAAACCTCAGTCCTGGTCACCCAACTCAACTCTCTTTCTAAAAATGGAAATGTTTCCTATGGCTACTCCAGCAGGCTCGATGCCGTGGTGATCACTGGCTCTGTCTGTTCACAGACTGGTCCCAGGGACCATGTCTACATTTCCATACCATGTATTACTCTTTATGAAAACAATGGTTTTGCAAATGGGTTCTTAATATATCAGACTGGCCTTGAAATCCTAATCCTTCTGCCTTAGCCATCCCAGTACTGGAACCACAGGCATGGGTCGCTTGTTAAACATGGGCCACTGTATGCAGTTCTAAGACTTGCCATTCTTCATGTGTCCCTAGAATTCACAGTGTTTGGTATTTAAATGTCTTCTGAGCATCAATGAAGATATCTGAAATAAGTTTCTCCAGAAGCAACCCAGATTCAACAGTCTGTTTCCCTAAATACAGGCAATCTATATTAAATACAAGATGCATATGTTAAATATTTAATACGTCTCTGTACATCTATTTGTCCTTATCAATGCTTTCTTAAGACAGACTTCTTTTGTACCACACATGGCTAGAAATTCCATGTTAGTAGAAGCAGTTACTCAAGATGTGCCTTTAAGTTTTAACTACCCTGACATATTATTTTCTTCCTTCCTTTGGAAAATAATACCAAATAATAACCTTGTTTCTATTTTTTTCTAAGTGAGTCACACCATTGATAACATAGGTATTTCTGCTCAGAGAACAAAGTGAGCTAGTAGACTGGAGAAGCACACCCACGATACCCACTAGAGCACACTATTGTAGTATTAACACTAATTTTCGACTGGTTCCCATAAGTCAGTAGGGACAAGAGACACAAAAGAAACAGTACTTTCTAGACACAACAGAACCAAGGAACATATGAACTCACAGAGATGGTGGTAGCATCCACAGGACATTCATAGGTCTAAGCCAGATAGGGTTCCAGTACTGAGAGGGGTAAGTGGACACGATTTTCTCCCACTTATCAAGAAGCTATCTCAATTAACAACTGCTCACAAAGGAACAATTGGTTTTCCCCAGTGGATTCTCAATGTGTATAAAAACCACACTTGAGGGCAGCCCCACGCCCAGCAGTAGATGGACAACTCGAAATGAACTCAGGGTATTTGAGGAAATTTTTTTTTTTGGTCTCATTATGCTTTGTCTGGATATTTTTCTCTTTTTACATTACTGGCCTTTTGGTTATATATATATTATGTTTTCCAGTTTTGGGTTTTTATGAATTTTCCATATGTGTATGTGTGTGCACGTGCACATGCCTGAGTGTGCATGTGCTTCTCATGCTATTTCTTTTTCATTTTGTTTTTGTATTTTTTTTGTTTTTCCTTTACAATGTTTGGTTATATTCTGGTTTGTTTGTTTTCTTGCTTGTTTTCTAAAGAAAGATTAGAAGGAGTAGGGTTGGATGGGTAAAGAGATTGGAAGAACTGGGAGGAGATGGGGGGGGAACTGATCAGAACATATTACATGAAAAAAAAATCTCCTTTCAATTTAAAAAGAGATATTTTTAGATTATTATTATTAGTGCTATTAACAGGGCCTTGCTATGTGGTCCAGGGTAGCTTTGAACTTGTGATCATCCTGTCTCTGCCTCCCAAATCCTGGGATGACATGTGGTGGTCTGAATGAGAATGGTTTCCTAAGCTTGTATTAAGCTGTCTGGGAAGGGTTGGGAGGCATGACGCTGTTGGATGGAATATGTTTCTGGGTGTAGGCTTTGAAGTTTAAAAAGTTGGTTACCTTTCACTCTGGCTCATGTTTGTTGATGACATGTGGGCTCTCAGCTACTGCTCTACGGCCACGCCTGCCTGCTCTTTTCCTCGCCGTGATGATCATGGACTTAAATGAACCCTTTCTTCTTTAAATTGCTTTGGTCATGGAGTCTTATCACAGCCACAGAAAGGTAACCTAGACAACTGTTTCTATTTGATAAAATAATACAATATTTGTTTAAACTTGAATGCAAATTAAACATAAACCTTGATTTAGGAAACAAGAAAATATAGAGAATGAGAGATTTATGTTCAAGGACCACATGGCTGCCTTTGAATCCAGATTCCTTGGCTACCAGCTGCTAGTTTATAATCCTGAGCATGTTATCTACTCTTTCCTCTTTGGAAAAAGTGTGCAGAAAGTACTTCTACATCATAAGTTTTATGGACCTATCAAAATAGTTAATGTAGCCAGATGCTTAGGAAAAGTCTTGCCACATCAAGAGATGTAAATTATATGTTGTGGAGCATCGGTCATACCTCAATCTGTTTGGATTTGTGCGGCAGCACACCTTGGATTTAAAAGCTTAGCCTGTGGATACTTGTGGCCAAAAGGGAACTGCTTCCAAATATTCTGGTGTACTCTGTTACCTAACGGCGCCGTTGGAACAAAGGCCAGGGATGGAGTCATGTGAGATTCCTGCGTGCTTGTGAGAGAACTCCAAGGAAACAAGACAAGAGTCTTATGACTTCAGTTTCTTAAAAACAACAACACCCCACAGAACTGTTCTTGAAATGTGCTTCCATGCCCTCCCAGGTGTAGGAGATAGGAGTGAGTATCTTTCAGATTATTCATTACAACTGGCTGTTGTTATTTGTTTTATGCCTCTATGGAAAAACACGTGTTCCGGGGCATGCAACCTGTCCTTGTGACTGTACACTTTACTTAGGTGACTCTTCTTAACCCCTCAGAGTATAAATAGCTCAAGGCTAAAAATGGCTATTGCAGAAGGCTTTAGTCCCCCCCCCCATTTATTGGCTCTGTTTTCCCAGGACCCACCACCTCTAGAGTGATAAACAGGCATTATGTTGTAAATTTGTTTGACTACATAATCACTCACAGAAAATCTTGGAAGAATCTGAAGATGAAAATTAATTTCTCTGAAGTTGCAGAATGATGGAGAGTAATGTTCTTGGCAACCCGTGTCAAGTTAAGCCTCGTGGCTCTCCTGAAGTCAGCCTGAGGACAAACCAACAGCAAACAAAAAGACTCCACAATATTTGTAAAGGGTTGAAAGTGGTTTGATTTTCAAGCAGTTCCCACAAGCACCAGGGAGGACTTTCAGTCCCAACACATAAGCTTTCTGTGAACCCTCCCAGTCACTCCCCAAATGCTGGCATCACACAGCAGAGCAATTTATACATTAAACACTCATCTTTCCACTGCCCCTTAACTTCCTTACAGCAAGACTGGTTCATCTTTAGCTTCTGGAGTTTCCATTCTTTCAGCATCCATAGTCCTCTTCAGGAAGTGACCTCATGGTTGCCAATATAAGGCAATCTGTCTCTTAATTCTTCTCTCATTTGTTACTAGGAACTGCTCAATGAAACACCTTTAAGAGCAATAACAGGACAACTTATTCAACAATGCCAAGAAAATTAGAGGGTTGAATATAGGTTGGCATTTTTCAACAAGGGGTACTATAAAATAGAAAAATCAGAATGCATGATAATACATAGAGACACATATGGAAATAATGACCATTTACTTATTTTTTTCAATCCTAACTCTTCAACTACAAAAATACATACATGAAAAAATTATCTGAAATTACAACTTATGACTTCTCTAGGTACAGGGAAACCTTCTTAATCCCAAAATTAGAAAGAAACTGAAGACCAATTAATTCTGGTCAGAACAACATTAATGTTATACCTTAAAGCAGTTGCATATTAATGGTGAACACAACTAATCATCATGTGTTTTAGATAGTTACCTTGCTTCCAAAATTTTCTAAAACTAATACTAACATTTGTAAATTTTTTGCATATTTATATAGTTTTCTTTTTGAATATTGAGATTTAAAAAAATCAAGGATCCCTTTATTAATTATCTTGTTTATAACTGGGATAATGTATGCTTAGTTGATTCAGAAAATTGAAGCAGGCAGGTTCCTGTGATGTGTAAGGTTCACTGGATCATGAAAGAGAAGTGGAGGGCAGAGCGTGGGTGCTGCTGAGCAGAGAGTGGATGTCGCCAAGCAGAGAGTGGATGTCGCCAAGCAGAGTGTGGGTGCTGCTGAGCAGAGAGTGGATGTCGCCAAGGAGAGAGTGGATGTCACCAAGCAGAGCATGGATGCCGCCGAGCACTGGGCTCCCGAGATCTACTTGCTTTTCACTTCCTCTGGTGTCACTGCAAACACGTTCTGTTGTAGATCATATAATCACCATACAGTGTTATCTTATTGCCTTGAGAACACCCCAAAATGTGTTTACAGGTTAGGAATAATTGTTGACATACATTATAGTTGATATAGTTATTTGAAAAACTGCCTGGGGTTTAAATAAAAATAAATCAATATTGAAAGTTTATATTCCTGATATTAACACATAAAGATATCTTAAGAATGAGAGTTATACTTTGGGGGGTTTATATTTATAAGGAGATTATCAAAGGGCCAAGTTCATTTTTTTTCTAGGTGTTCATTTAGCTATTTAAAAGGAAGTTATGAGTTATGCTATTATTATTAACCACAGGTGATATTTTTCTGAAATTCCCTGTTCTTCTGAAATAAAAATATACATACTCAATAGTAAATGTTTGATCTCAGCCTTTTAGCCATTAACTGAAAATCATTACATTTTT
The DNA here is from genome assembly GCA_004026605.1 of Ondatra zibethicus. Taxonomy (NCBI): domain Eukaryota; kingdom Metazoa; phylum Chordata; class Mammalia; order Rodentia; family Cricetidae; genus Ondatra; species Ondatra zibethicus. The sequence goes on along the minus strand of PVIU01027700.1, from coordinate 9,453 downwards.
TTCCTATTCAAAACCTAACAATTAGGTGTCAGTATTAATTTTTGGATTTTTTTCCTTGAAAATTGGTTTCAAGTAAGTATGAGGATTAAATCTTTGGTTTAAAAAGGCAATCACTTTCAAGTTGTGAACTTTCCTGCAGCCATTTCAACTGTCTGATAGCAGCATCTTGTAGATACACATAGTAATTGTGTTTAATTGTAGAGAGGCTTGCCCAGGAAAACATTAATGCTCCCCTAGAAGGTCATTCAGGAGGATAAGTTCTCATGTGAGCACCACTAGAAATTTCCAGGGGTTTTAGAAACTTCTGCTCCTCTTTAAAGTAACTGTCAAGTAATGCTAAGACCTGCAAACTCATTTTAAATTCCTGTTACTGTGGTTGCCTAACCTCCTGAAGACTTATGCAGAGTATTTTCAGTCCTATCATAAATCATGGCTATACTGTAGAAATGACTACCCACAGGACACAAGTTCATAGACTCTTATTTATGGTTCTGTTCTATTGGCTGTTTTTTTAATCCATATGAAATTACTCATTTGCATTACAATTCACAGCAGTAGCAAAGTTACAGTTATGAAGTAGCAATAAAATAATTTTGTAGTTGAGGGAATACAAGGAGCTATATTAAAGGGTCTCAGCATTAGGAAGGTTGAGAACCATTGTTCAGGATAAGTCCTCCACAAATCTCATACAATCATTTGTAGGGTCCGAAATAAGACCACCAGTTTCTTAAGAAGCTGGAGATAAGACTATGGAATGTTGCTGTAAATATTTTGAAAGAGTCACAATTCCATGGTGTCAAGCCACCTTCTAAATATTTGTCTTGATACTCAAAGATCACACTGCACTCATCCTTCATCAGCGACGTTTCTCTTTGAAGCAGTAATTCAGAGATTTGCAATGACCAAGGTGCAGAGAATAAGTGACAGGGAGTCTTCGGTCCTAAACAGACAGCTGTGTCACCTCCTCCAAGGCTCAGGGAACACAGAAGAGGGGTCAGAAAGAGCGTAGGTGCAGAGGTTACAAAGGAGTATTGTAAACTTTACTTTCTGGACGTGAAATGACCATTGTACTCATGGGTATTATTTTTTCAGTGGTGGAGACACCTCTATGTTGTCTGTGTCCCAGTAAATAAGCCCTCACTGTGCTTATGCAAACAAGCATAATTCACCTGGGTGGTTTAAAAGATGGTATCAAGGGCTGGAGAGATGGCTCAGAGGTTAAGAGCACTGCCTGCTCTTCCAGAGGTCCTGAGTTCAATTCCGAGCAACTGTCTCTAACTCCAGTTCCAGGGGAGCCAACATCCTCTTCTGGCCTCCAAGGGTACTGCACAGAAGTGGCACATACACATGCAGACAAAACACTCACACACATAAAGATAAATAAATCCCTTTTTTATTTTCAAAAGAATTATATATAACCATGTAGTAAAAAGAAAAAATTCAACATAGCATGAAAATGAATATGTGAAAAAATCTTTAGCCACAATTACAGTCAACAAGACTCAAGCTAAGCCAGGCATACAATGCTGGCACTTGGGAAGCTGAGACAGGAAGATCACGAATTGGAGGCCAGCCTAGTTAGGTTAGTTTCCGTTCCGTTGTTGAGATAAAATACCCAGACAGAAAGCAACTTAGGGAAATAGGTTTATTTTGGCTTGCAGTCCTAAAGAGACAAGAGTCCACTGGTGTAGAAAAAGTATTGCAACAGGGAGAGGAGGCATAGTAGCAGGAGCAGGAATCTTGATGATCACATTTCATCTATACAGAAAGCAGAGAGAGAACAAGATGTGGGACCAGGTTCTAAAACTCCAAAGCAAGGGTCATGCTTCACCCCCTAAAGGGTCTGCAACCTTCCCAAACAGTAGCATCACCTGTACATCAAGTGTTCCAATATGTGAGTATATGGGGACATTTCATATTCAACCCACAGTACTGGCCCACATAGAAAGGCCCTTTCTTAAAATACGGGTTGTATTGCTGGACACTGTGGCACATGCCTTTAACTGTAGCACTCAGGAGGCAAAAGCAGGCAGATCTCCGTGAGTTTAAGGACAGGCTGGTCTACATTATGAATTCCAGGACAGCCAGAGCTACATAGTGAGACCCTATCTTAAAAAAAAAAAAGGTAAGGGGGAGCATCTCTGTGAATGTGTATGTGCATGCATATGTAATATATATAATAACATAGATACATGGCCCTGCCACACCCAGGATCTGTGCTGATGTCTGTAGCTCCTGAGATCATCTAACACTATGCCAATGCCAGGGATTTGGACATGTTGGTGTCTGAGGGCCATGCTGCCATAGGGACCATGCCAGTCTGAGTGGCCTGCACTGCCACCTGGAACCATGGTGCTATTTGGGCCCAGACTGCTGCCTAGGATCATGTTTGAGTCTGTGGTCCTACAACAGCCAGGGTCTATATTGATGTCTGTGGCCCATGTCGCTAACAAAGACCACACAGATGCCCAAGGTTCTGAAGTCTGGTCTGCAACCTGTGCCCATGAGAGTGTTAGAGCACCATGCTGCTGCTAAAGGCATGCTGATCTGAGTGGCCTACGCTGTCACCCGGGGTCATGGTGTCTTCTGGGCAAGGGCTGCTGCTGAGAGCCATGTCTGGGTGTGTGCTCCATCAGCAGCCAGGGTCTGAGTTGATATCTGTGGCTCCTGGTACCATGGAGGGCCATGTGGATGACATGGGTCTAGTCAGCCACCTGAGACCTTGTCAGTGCTGGAACCATACTGATCTGGGTGGCCAGTAGTGCCACCTGAGGCCATGGACACAGCTGGGCACAAGCTACTGCCTAGGGCCATGTCAGATCCATGGCCCTTGCAATGGGGTGGTGTCCAGGGCTCCTGTTACCACTAACAGCTCTACAGATGCCCAGGGTCTGATCAGGCACTGGAGCCATGTTGGTGCCCAAAGGCCATCCTGTCACCAGGGCCACAATGATCTGAGAGTCCTGTGGTGCCCATGGGGTAAGGTGAGGTCCATGCCTGAGCTGCTGCCAAGGGCCACGTCTGGGTCCTGCTGTGGCTGGAGTCCGTGATGATGTCCATGGCCCGTGTTAGTACAAGAGGTCTTTGGAACATGCCGTGGGATAGCTGGCCCTGCCCCTCCCTGGATACTGCAGCAGGAAACATGGCCATATCCCTCAGGGGAGAGCTTTCCCAGCCCTACCCCAACCACAGGCATGTACCTCACCTGGGCAGCACACTAGAGCTGACCTGTAGTCAGGATGCGAGTGAGCTGATCCTGAGGGTGTGAAAGCAACAGAGCCGATCCCTCCTCCTCTCATCTACCATGGGGTAGCATGGGTGAGAGAAAGATGCTCTCCCTGCTTTGCCCCTTGATGCCTATGGCAGGCAGGTAAGAGAGTGGCCCCAGAGTCACTAGAGTGAGAGAACTAGCCCTGACCCTCATCAGCTGCAGCACACAGGAGAGTGGGCCCTGAACCCTGCCTGGGCAGCATACTAGAACTGGCCCTGTTGTCAGGGGTGTAGGTCAGTCAGCCCTCAGGGTATGAGAGCAGGAGAGCTAACCCCCTACTTATATATCCTCTACAGCAATCAAGAGAAAGGGCCCTGCACTTTACCTGGGCAAACCAGTAGAGCTGGCCCTGGTGAAGCGAGTTCCATGGTGGTGATGCGGCTTATATCTGAGGATCTGAAAGCAGGGAGATTGGACCTGCTCCTTACTGTAGGCCACATTGAGCGAGCTAGTTGAGGCAGTGTTGGAGAATTTGTCCGGGTAGTGACAATGAGGGAAAGCTGGTGGGCTGACCAGTCCAGTTACCACCCAGGCCCAGAACCAGGGCTATGAGTTGGCCCACCCCAACAGCCACCAAATCTATGAACTGTAGGAGCATGTGAAGGGGACTGTAGATCCAAAACAGCAGGATCTCCATGACACAGGATATTCAAGGGGAGCCCCAGTGAGAGCCCATTGTGGGCTGTGTAGCAGAAACCAGGAGCCTAGAACCAGACTAGTGACTCATGGCAATGAACTCTTGCAGTAATAATTAATGAACTAAAGGAGAAAGAGCGAGATTCAATGGGCCACACGGCAGCTTCTGCAAGATTCTTCTCCTTCTTGTTTTGTTTCTTTGCTTTTTTTTGTTTTTGTTTTTACTTTTAAATTTGGTTTTGATTTGGGGAGAGGTTGTAAGGGTACAAGATGGATGAAAGGGGGCAGGGAGGTAAGTGGGATTGGAATGCATGATGTGAAATCCCCAAAAATATCAATAAAAGTTTTTTTTAAAGATAACAAAAAAAACAACAAAAAAACCCAAAATAAAAAAGATAACATAGATAAGTACTTTAAAACTGCAAAAGTAACAGCATTTTAGTTAGGGATCATTTGCAATTAAATTATTAGTCTTTCCATATAATGCTTTTTACTTTTTTAAAATTATAATTACATCATTTATTCCTCCCCTTTCACCCTCTCATCCCTCCCATGTAGGCTCCATTGGTGTAGGAGTTCCTTCTGTTTGTGTGTTGCTTTCATTGGATAATGAATAAAGAAACTGCCTTGGCCTAGTTGATAGGACAGAACTTAGGTAGGCAGAGTAGACAGAACTGAATTCTGGGAAGAAGGGCAGAGTGGCAGACACCATGGATCTCCTGCCTGAGATGGACACTGGTTAGAATCTTGCTGGTAAGCCACAGTCACTTGGCGATACACAGATTAATAGAAAAGGGTTAAATTAAGATGTAAGAATTAGCCAGTAAGAAGTTAGAGCTAATGGGCCAGGCAGTGTTTAAGTGAATACAGTTTCTGTGTGATTATTTTCAGGTGTAAGATAGCGGGGTAGCCAGGACAACAAGCAGCCAGCTCCTTCTGTTATACTCCATTACTCTTTCTTAAATTCATGTCTCTTTTTCTTTAATTATTCTCGTACACACACATACACACAAACATGGATTATATATAATATATGAACATTTCTAAATATAGAAATGTAAGCTGTAGAAAAGCCATGTAGCTCTACCAGAGACAGACACCAGACACCAGACAGACATTTACCCAGTAAGCCACAGTCATGTGACGATGCACAGATGGATAGAAATGGATTAGTTTGGGACGTAGGAGCTAGCTGAGAATACACTTAAGCTATTAGCCAAACAGTATTGCAATTAATACAGATTTCTGTGTAATCATTTCAGGAGTCTGGGCAGCCAGGAAATGAACAAGCAGCCTCCTGCCAAAGGCATCAACATAGACAACTACATCCACATAAAACCTGAGAGAGCTTGGGAAGAAATTCTAGACACAAAAGAATAGAGGTAAGAATGGTTTCTTGGTAGCAGCATTTTCTCAGGTGGGCTCTGTTTGCTAGAGGCAAGAATGTTTCATTTAACCTGACTCAGCTTTAGCTGCAAAAACTTTGCAGCTCTTTTAAGAGGTCCCACCTCCAAACACTTAAATGGTGTTCATGAATAGCCAACAGCAGGCTTCTTGGTGGTGGCAGAGACCTTGAAACTCCATAGAGTTATGGCAATAAACATGGCTCCTGCCAGTACCTCTGGCATGAAGGTAGACTCTCAGAAAGCTAAGGAATTGGGGGAATCCAGCCCTCAAAGCCACAGCTTTAATCCTAGCCACATTGCTTAACAAAGCAAAAACTCATGTGATCAGAAAAAGAGATATACAGGAAAGATACATTCAGACGAAAGCTTCTAAATGGTTTACAGTGTGTTTTAAAATATATGTAGGTTTGGGAGAGAAAAGAAAAAGGATAAAGTCCTTTAAAAAAGAAAGAATGAAAAAGAGTTGTTGGGTGTTGTAGCACACACCTTTAATCCCAGATTTTGGGAGGCAGAGACAGGTGGATCTCTGTGAGTTCAAGGACAATCTGATCTACAGAGTGAGTTCCAATACAGCCAAAGATACACAGAGAAACCCTGTCCCAAAAAAAACCCACAAAAATTAAAAATAAAATAAAAGAAATGGAGTTTAAAATAAAGCCATGTAAAGATGGAAAATATACAGAGAATCTGGATACTAAATGTTATTGTGTTGTCTTTGAATTGTTTGATGGCTGAGGAAGGAGCAACAGCTGCTAAAAGACATTTTATTATAAATGCTCTTGGATTAATCCAACATACATATTTTTAAAATGCCTTGACTTCAAAATTTAAGTCAAAAGATATGTTACGTTGCAGAAGAGGTTTTGCTTTTGTTTCCACAGGAAATGAGAGGTCATGGGTTCATTCTGGGTTAAGAAAAATCAGGTTTGATCAAGACCACTCCAAGAAATCTCCAATAGGAGCGGATGGCCCAGATGATCCAACATTGCAAAGGACCTCTGTTGGAGTTTTCTCTGAGTTCTACATTTAGGACATCCTCAAGACTGCTGGCTGAGATGACCAAGTCTTACAGAATATTCCAGTCAGGACTTGACTATAATCCTAAATTGTCTTTAGGACCCCATAAGATTATCAGCACCCCCCCAATCAGCAGGAAGTAGCCTAGAAAACTACAGCCACATTCCCAAAAAATGGATTATGGATATTTGTCTTTGTTTAAAATGTTGGTTACAAGTTGTTATGGTCAGGAAAAAGGCTAACGAAGGAGATTCAATTCAGAGTTCTTATTTTGAAAAAAAGTGTGTGTGGGGGGAGCACTGTGGGACAATGGTCTTGTGCCCTGTAAAAGTTTGTCACTTGTACTGGTTTAATAAAATGCTGATTGGCCAGTAGCCAGGCAGGAAGTATAGGTGGGGCAACGAGAACAGAAGAATTCTGGGAAGAGGAAAGGCTCAGTCTGCAGTCATCACCCAGACACAGACAAAGGAAGTTGAGAATGCCTGGCTGATAAAATGTACCAAGCCACATGGCTAACACAGACAAGAATTAAGGGTTAAAGTGAATTATAAGAGTTAATAAGGAGCCTGAGCTAATAGGCCAACCAGTTTATAATTGAAAGAAAGAAAGAAAGAAAGAAAGAAAGAAAAGCTATTGAGTCTCTATGTTACTTGTGTGTATGTAATTTCATGGATGACCACTTGACATTGTTTAACTAACTGAGGAGGGTTGGTTCTTCCCCAACAAAGGCTCTTTCTCCTGCTCTCAGCATTCCTTGGTTTCCTGAAGTAATTTTATTTTTATTTTTTTAAATTTTTTATTTTTCCATTCAAAAATTGACCCTTCCTCCTCTTCTCCCATTTCCCTCCTGCTCCCCCACTAACTCTCCTCCCTCCCCCTCCATCCTTAAGAGAGGGCAGGGTACCCTGCCCTGTGGGAAGTCCAAGGCCCTTCCCCCTCCATCCCGGCCTAGGAAGGTGTGCATCCAAGTAAACTAGGGTCCCAAAAAGCCAATAAATGCAGAAGAGATAGGACCCAGTGCTTTTATAGATGGCTTCTCAGTCTGACCCCATTGGAAGCCACATTTAGAGAGTCCAGTTTGATCACATGCTCGTTCAGTCCTGGTCCAGCTGGATTTGGTGAGCTCCCATTAGATCAGGCACACTGTCTCAGGGGGTTGACCAACCCTTTGCGGTCCTGACTTCCTTGCTCATCTTCTTCCTCCTTCTGCTCTTCGACTGGACCTTGGGAGCTCAGTCCATTGCTCTGATGTGAATGTGGGTGTCTGTCTCTATCTCCATCCATAGGATGAAATTTCTATGGTGATATTCAAGATATTCATCAATGTGACTATGGGACAAGGCAAGTTCAGGCACCCTGTCCTCTGCTGCCCAAGGACTTAGCTGGGGACATCCCTGTGGACCCCTGGGATCCTCTGCAGAGCCAAGTCTCTTCCCTACCCTAAAATGGCTCCCTTAATGTAGATATCTTATTCTCTTCTACAATATCTGCCTTCCTCCATCTCCACCCTCCCACTCCTCCAAGCTCTACCAAGCCCTTCCCTTCTCCATTCTCTTTCCCCCTCTCCCCTTCCCCCAAACCTACCCCCTCCACTACCCCCACCCCCATGATCCCAACTTTTGCCTGGCTATCTTGTTTGCTTCCAAATTCTAGGAGGATCTATACATGTTTTTCTTCGGGTTCACCTTGCTATTTGGCTTCTCTAGGGTTGAGAACAATAGGCTTAATGTCCTTTGTTTATGGCTAGAGTCCACTAATGAGTGAGTACATACCCTATTCATCTTTTTGGGTCTGGGTTATCTCACTAAGGATAGTGTTTTCTATTTCCATCCATTTGCATGCAAATTCAAGATGTCATTGTTTTTTACCACTGAGTAGTATTCTAATGTGTATATATACCACACTTTCTTTATCCATTCTTCCATTGAGGGGCACCTAGGTTGTTTCCAGGTTCTGGCTATTACAAATAATGCTGCTATGAACATAGTTGAACAAATGCTTTTGTATGATTGGGCATCTCTTGAGTATATTCCCAAGAGTGGTATTGCTAGATCCTGAGGTAGGTTGATTCCCAATTTCCTGAGAAACCGCCACACTGATTTCCAAAGTGGTTGCACAAGTTTGCATTCCCACCAGCAATGGATGAGTGTTCCCCTTTCTCCACATTCTCTCCAGCATAGGCTTTCCTTGGTGTTTTTGATTTTAGCCATTCTGACAGGTGTAAGATGGTATCTCAAAGTTGTTTTGATTTGCATTTCCCTGATCACTAAAAAAGTTGAACATGACCTTAAGTATCTTTTGGCCATTTGAACTTCTTCTGTTGAGAATTCTCTGTTCAGCTCATTACCCCATTTTTTAATTGGGTTATTCAGAATTTTAAAGTCTAGTTTCTTGAGTTGTTTATATATTTTGGAGATCAGACCTTTGTCTGATGTGGGGTTGGTGAAGGTCTTCTCCCATTTAGTAGGATGTCTTTTTGTCTTAATGACTGTGTCCTTTGCTTTCCAGGAGCTTCTCAGTTTCAGGAGGTCCCATTTATTCATTGTTGCTCTTATTGTCTGTGCCACTGGGTTTATTCATAGGAAGTGGTCTCCTGTGCCCATGTATTGCAGGCTACTTCCCAATTTCTCTTCTATCAGGTTCAGTGTGGTTGGACTTATATTTAGGTCTTTAATCCATTTGGACTTGAGTTTTGTTTATGGTGATAGATATTGATCTATTTTCATTCTTTTACAGGTTGACATCCAGTTATGCCAGCACCATTTGTTAAAGATGTTTTCTTTCTTCCATTGTATAATTTTAGCTTCTTTGTCAAATATGAGGTGTTCATAGGTTTGTGGGTTAATATCCAGGTCTTCAATTTGATTCTATTGGTCAACATCTCTGTTTTTATTCCAATACGAAGCTGTTTTCATTACTATGGTTCTGTAATAGAGTTTGAAGTCAGGGATGGTAATGCCTCCGGCAATTCCTTTATTGTATAGGATTGTTTTAGCTATCCTGGGCTTTTTGTTTTTCCATATAAAGTTAGTTATTGTTCTCTCAAGGTCTATGAAGAATTTTGTTGGGATTTTGATGGGGATTGCATTGAATCTATAGATGGCCTTTGGTAGAATTGCCATT
>PVIU01027699.1:0-14607 GCA_004026605.1 Ondatra zibethicus | reverse complement strand
AGCAAACCTGTGTAGTCACCTTAATATTCAGCAAAATAGACTTCAAACCAAAATTAGTCAAAAGAGATAGGGAAGAAGGTTACATATTCATCAAAGGAAAAATCCACCAAGAGGACACTGAGAGTCTTAACATCTATTCACAAAACACAAGAGCAATCAAGTTTGTAAAAGAAGCATTACTATAGCCTAAAATACAGATTGACCCAACACACTGATGCTGGGAGGCTTAAATAACCAACTCTCACCAATGGACAGATCATGCAGACAAAAACTAAACAAAGAAATGCTGTACTTACTTATCTGACATTATAAACCAAGTGAATCTAAAAGATATTTACAGAACATTCTACCCAAATACAAAAGAGTAAACCTTCTTCTTGACACCTCATAGAACTTCCTCTAAAACTGACCATGTACACTGTCACAAAACAAGTCTCAATAGATACAATAAGATTGAAATAACTCCCAGCATCCTATCACAGAACTGTGGTTTCAAGCTATATTTCAATAACTAAAAACAGAAAGCTTACAAACTCAAGGATATTGAACAACTCTGTACTGAATGAAAATTCTGGGCCAAAAGTTGACTTAAGTGGAGAAAGAATCACAGAACATGAATTAGCTATCTTTCAAATGCTATAGAGGAAAATCATTACTCCGAAGAATCTGAGCTAAGTTAACAGTATATGTTAAAGTGTGTTGTTAGTATGTCAAGCTCTCTAAGAAATGATTATGCATTAAATTATGATTTATAACAACAACAACAATAACAAAGAAACACAGCATTCATAATGGTATCTATTTAAGGGCAAATAACGTGGTAAGTTAACTGTACTGTTTGCCCAATGAGAAGCATGTTAAAATGAAGTCAACAATGCCTCTTGAAGTTATGTTCAGAAACATACCTCTACCTGGTTTCAATGTATTCTAAGTCTATGCCAACATAAAAATGTACTTTTGGACTGTTTTTTTGAATAGAAGTTTCTAATAATAAAACTAGGCTAACTTTTAAAAAACTCTTCAATAACATTTATAAACATAGCTAGTAAATGAAAATATGACTTCCAAACCTAAGACACTATAAAAGCACACAAGGGGATTTCTTTAATTTCATATATGCTTCATTGTATATGACATGCAAATAACAACAGAAAATTGAATCTCAGCATTTCTTTCTATGTATCTTTTTGGAAGAAAAGGAACAAAATACAACATAACCCCTAAAGAAAAGTCACTTGGTAAGTTTGCTAAATTAATACCTCAAAACTTAACACTACTGAGTATCCAAACAGGGGTGAAAATAAGTCAAAATTGTTCACAAGACAAAACCTGTCTTGTGACATCCTAGTCTTGGTTTTGTCATTTACTTGTTGAAGCAAATTACTAGGCCTCATTTAATCAACACTACTTACAAAGTCAATCTCTGCTCTCATGTTCTATATGTAGGAGGTAATACATTTGAAATTAAATCAAGCAGTCTTTACAGAAGCTTAAAAGTTTTGAAATGCTTGTGGAGAAAAATCAGACACTTTCCCAAGATAATTTGAGATTCAAAAAGAAGCTATTTTAATTGGTACAGATTCTGATGTTGACATGCCAATGGCCTTTCACCATGGGTCATTGTTTTCCCTTCTGCATCCTCTCCCACCCTGCCTCCACACAGAGCCATGGAATTTGAATCTATCATACAAAATTGAAAATTATTCTCAAAACTAGTAAATTGGATGCAAATCTGGGAACCCCTTATAAGATTTGAATGCATCAAATGATACATTCAAAACAGTCAAAGTCCAATTATGGGCCTCTTCTCTTTCTCCTAAGTCATTCTCTTTTGGCAATAGAAACAGAAAATCTCATTTCTTTATATGATGCCCCTGATTGGTGTGGAATCAAGCAGAGCCTATTTCTCTCTTTCCTTCAACTTAGAAACACAACACATGAGGTAGCTTTCAAACTAACCTGAGACATTGGTCTGTATATGGTCCAGGAACCTTGCCTGCAAAAGCTCAATCGTATACACTTAGGAATCATGTGGTTATCACTTTCTGGTGTCCCAACTAGTTAACCTCAATGAATTATTATGAATTATCATGGGGATGCTGTCAAGCCCCTTGAGCTGTATAGCTATATAGACTAGATATTCTGTATCTTCCTCAGCTCAGCTTCTGGGAAAATATTGTTCCATGATCTGCACATCTGTAATGAATTCCAAAACCAGGAGATTTATTGCCTCACTTCTCCAATATTTAGATTTGAACTAAGATCTTTGAAACCAGATTTTCCCTCATTAGTCCATTGGTGTAAGAATTCCAAATATTTTAACTCAGGTATTGTTATGCCAAGATCACAGAGTCCCCCCACCCAGAAACCAACTAGGAGACCAAGTCCTGTATGTAAAAGCAAAGAGCCTTTATTCTTACACAAGTTTGCAAACTTGGACTCTCCGTGTGTCCAATGTAGACGTGATTGGAGATCCCTGAGCTCAGCTGGAGTTGGGTTTTCATAGTAGCAAAGTTAGGAATAGGGCTTTCTAAGGTTCAGGACCCCTGATTGGCTGACATTTGTCTAGGAGTGTTCTAGTGAAAAGCAATGAGTGTGTGCTGGCAGGTGATCCTATCTACAATGGTTGGAATGTTAGGAATTTCCTTTGGATGGTCTATTCCAGGGTGGTGCCAGTTTATGGATTTTCCTGGATCCTGATACTGCCTGCTATGGCAGCTGTGTGGCCTGGGCCCCATTATGTGTGGCCAGGATGCCCTGGGCCCCACAGTATCACAGGGATAAAACTTTAACACGGAGTAGGAGTGAGAAAGAGTTTTTCTGAATGTCAGTGAACTCGGGGTCATACAAGAAGTTTCAGTATGTTGAACATTCATCCGTTCTAAAATTTCTGATGTTTCTGGAGGGTGCAGTACAAAAGAAAACCCTGGGGCTCTAGAATCCCCCAACTTTGCCTGAACTGAAAATGCCTGACCAACTTGAAGCCTTATCCTTGGGAAAGTACACCACGCAGCTCTGCAACACAATGATGTGAGCTCTAAATAACTCCCATGGCAGTCTGCCTTAGGAAAGAATGCATTTCACCGAAATATTCAGGGATCCATTTTAAAGAGTTCCTGTGAGCAAGCAAGAATTGCACACATGTAATATTAGAAAGAAAGAACAAAATATATAGAGAAATCAGCTTTTAAAGGCACTTCTGAGAAACTCAATTTAAGGCTCTGGAAAATGAATCATTGTCCATTGCAATCAGAGATTTTCTGGAGAATTTTGACTCTGAGGGAATTTCAATTTACTTTGGGAACATAATGTAGAAACCAACATTGGTGGCACAGATGTTTACCTAAGCTCACTGCATCAAATGGTACAACTTTCACTGAGAATTAAATGGCCATGACAAATATTTAGTGGCATCTTTTCTCAGCCAAAGGGACCAATAGGATATTCTCTCTACCACTGCTACATTCAAGATTACATTAGAAGTGTAATGATCTGTTCTGTCCCTTTAAGAGACAAGCCACACCCACTCCCTCCCCCATCCACTGAAGCAGGCAGATCTTCCTTCCTGCTTGCAGCTTGACTCCCTTCCTTTTCTGTCTCCCTCTCTAAGAGGCAGCTTCTGTCTCTCCCTTCTCTCTCTCTCCTCTCTCTTCTCTCTCAATCTCTGTCTCTCTATCTCTGTGCTCTTCTCCCCTTCTCCTTTCCCCCTCCATAACCCACTAAATAAATATCCAACCTCATTCTGCATGGTCTCATGCCTATCCATCTGTTTCTCACCAGCCCCATGGTTCCTTGCCCAGGACATGTGGTCTCGTGGTGTGCCCATCTGTCTGTCTCTCCTTATAGCCCCTACCTGGGACTGGCTGCTCTCAGGACCTGCTACTTGCTGTCTGCCGCCACATGGCCTGCTGCCACCTCTTGGGGGCTGCAACATTTCTGCCACTGCAGCCACCGGAGATCCTGCAGCAATTTTACTTTTACCATTACATTGGTTCCATAAGACTAGGGAGGCTCTCCCACCCCGAGCCCCTCTCCCAGGGTCGGGATCTGTGTTTTTTTCCACAACAATCACATGTTCCATATGCCTGAGTGCACAACACTGGCTTTGATTGGTGAGTTTCCCTCATTCTGCTATGGTTGAGCCCTTCACTAACATTTATCTCTGAATTGCTTCCCTTAGCTAAAATTGTGACCTGACTGACTCAGGGTCAGTCCTCCCACACTAGCACTGCACACTCTGTGTGGTGCATTTGACTGGGGGCCCAGGGTCCCTCAGTTTTTCTTTCTCTTTTTTCCTTTTCTTTTCTTTTTCCCTCGCTGTGTTTCTTGTTTTTGTTTTGGTAAAGGCTGCTTGGAGGCCTTGTGGTGTGTTGCTGTTTCATGGGTTTTCAGTTTCAGCTATGGGAAGCAAGCCATCCAAGTCTGTACCCCCTGGGATAGATGCCTTTTAGAGGCCCTAAAACCCCATGCCTTAACTTCTTCAGCTCCTACCCTCACTCTGCCCATGTCCTGCTGGCTCCACTTTCATGGGAGCTTTCTAACTACTGTCAGCGCACAGGCAAATGGAAGGAGTTTCCTCAAACTGTCTCTGCCACAGCTACTGCTGCCAACAAGATTGGTTGGATGCATGAGGTAGCTGTTTTCAATTCCAGTCTTTTGCTCCCCACTGTGGCTTGTAGCATGGCAGCTCAGCCACGGGGAAGATCATGCCTCTAGGTTTCTCTTATTATTAAACTTAAAATCCCTGCAGCTCAAAAATTGTGGCTTTTCCATACAACGTGTGACCTCTGCCATTTTAATTGAGGTCAGGTGACCTTACCACCATCTTAACTGAAGTCAGGTGACATTGCTGCCATCTTAACTGAAAGCCAGTTCAGGTTACCAAGTCCTACCATCTTTACTAAAGTATACCCTGCCTGGTCCTCCAGTTTACTTATGATTTTGTCCCTAAATTCCTCTTGTTGACTCTGTTGCATGTGTATTTTGTGCAGTGGAATGCCTTTGGTAGGGCCCACCAAGAGCATCCACTTCACCCAATTCCTGTTCACTCTGTGTATGTGTGTTCATACATGTAACTTAAATGCATCTATGTTGACTGTTAAATGTTATAATTGCCTGTTCATTGTATCTCATTCCAGACTACAAAGCAATAAGTCTCATGTTTTAAATTGATATGTACTTTAAAGTCTCTTACAACAATATGGTATATTTAATCCAACCCTAATTTAAAATATATTAAGCTGTTCTCTACTATTGTCAGTTCTGCCATTAACCTCTATTGCAAGCAGTTTTTTCTTCTTTCTGTCTTTTTACGAGTGTAAATCTTACCTGTTAAGAGCCAGTACAGTCAAGCTCAGACCCAGCTCTCCAGGCAGATTCTAAACTGTAGTTACACTTAATGAATAGCCCTCAACTGCTCAGAGATCTGAGGAATATGGCATTTAATTATTAAAAATTTTCATAACAAAAAGAGACAGGTTAGCTCCTAGCAGCAGCACTCTATTTCCTCCAAAGAAGACAGAAGACAAATGTGCACAAAACAACATCCATCTGCACTTTGCTTCAACTGCCAAGCACTGACCACTGGGCAAAATTGCCTTTCATCTAAACTGAAGATCTCCAGACATGGACAGAATCGCTGGAATCGACAGCCTAGCTGCTCAGGTCAAGGTAAGCTTGTCTTCCTACAGATTTCTTAGCCCACAGGATCTTCTGGAGCCTGGAAGGCCCTGCACTAAACAGCAGAAGGCAAATATGACCTTCAGCAACCATGGAGGACCCTGAGGAGTAGCTCTAGGTGCCAACCAAGTAAGTTCTCTGTCATTTTTTAATCAGTAACTCAAGTAAAATTTTATCCTTCTCAAAAATCTCTGATGCAGTTTGACAACTGAGAGGTTTTGTCAGTTTAAAAGGACAACCTCACCAAACAAATTTCAGTAAATTACAAATACAAGTTATTAAGGTGTGTACCTGCAAATTATAAAGGTGTGAGGACAAGTGCATGCTATCAAATTTCTCTCTCACTCTGCCTTCCATAGCCTTAAAAATAATTTTCATTGTGCAAAAATATCTGTCACAGTCATTCTGACATAAATACACTACTGTTTATATAATGTATATGTCTAAAACTTCTGTTTTCACAAACCCAAAGAATTCTTGTGGGTTCCAGGGAGCTGAATTGAAGGCTCTACCTTAAACTGGTCAGATACACCCCACTCAATTACCTGGTCCTAAAATTTTTTTCCTAAACTTAACTTTGTCTGTTCTGCTAATACCTTAAACAGGTGTAAGAGACACCAGACATTTCCATACCACAAACACCGGACAGGAACAAACAGACTAGCTACACCAGGATGTAACCAGTACCCAGCTTTCTCAGGTCCCCCCCGAAAGATGATGCCCATAAATAAGCAGGAAGCAATCTTGTGAATCTGCCACCCCAACTCCTTTAACCTGTGGTGCCTAACCTCCCACCTTTTTATTATAAAAAAGAGATGGGAATGACAAGCCATGCCAATCCCTCCCCTGTCCACTGAGGCAGACAGATCTTCTTTCCTGCCTGCGACCTGACTCTTTTCCTTTTCCATCTCCCTCTTGAAGAGGTAGCTTCCATCTCTCCTCCCCCACCTCTCTCTGTGTGTCTTTCTCTCTGTCTCTCTCTCTCTCTCTCTGCACACTGATTCCCCAGGCCTGTACACTTCCCCCTCAAATAAACTCCTAAGCAGATTTGTTGTGTTTTGTGTTTCCTTCTCACTCGTGTAATGACAAGCCACACCCACTCCCTCCCCCATCCGCTGAGGCAAGCTGATCTTCACCTTCCAGCCTGAGTTCTCTCTCTTTTCCATCTTCCTCTTGGAGAGGCAGCTTCTGCCTCTCTCCCTACTTCTCCCCTTCCCCCTTCTGTCTCTCCCCTCTCTCTTCCCTCTCTCTTTCTCTCTCTCTCTCTGTTCTTCTCTCCTTCTCCCTTCCCCCTCCATAACCCCCTGAATAAATATCCAACCTCACTCTGCATGGTGTGCCTATCCATGTTTCTGTCTCTTGCCCACCTGCCATGTGTCTGTCTCCCTGCCTGGGACCAGCCACTGCTGGGGAACTGGCAGCCATCTCTGCCTGGAACTGGCTGCTCTCAGAGCCCACTGCCTGCCAACACATGGCCTGCTACCACTGCTTGGGGGCCTACAGCATTTCTGCTGCCTGCTGCCACCGGGGATCCTGCAGAATTTTTAATTTTTCCATTACAGCTCACACCAGCTAATTTCAAGAAGGCCCCATTAAAGGCAGAAGACATTGGTCAGTTCATTTTGAAATTTCTAAATTCACAAAATTTCACTGGATGGCTGAATCAACAAGGCTTCATGGAATTGAAAAACACAAACCTAGACTGAAAGAAAATTTTCTTCATTTTCAGATGAGTATCCACCAACTGCCGGCCACTAGGGATGAAAGATAATGGACTATGGATTTCTCTACTCATGGAGAAGTCAGCCAATAATATCTTTTCCTTCCCCCATATGCTAATTTTTAGACTATAATCTTGCCACTTCTTTTTAAAATGCCAGGGAAGATATGAAAGCAATAGTTTTGAGTACAGATGGAGCTGGAAGAGAGAGAGAGACAACTTGAATAGAAATTGCAGAATAAATAAATGAAAAAAACATTATCCCTGTTATGATCTGCTGGCCTGGTCTGTGACCAGGTTACCCTGTCCCTTTAAGAGACAAGCCCCACCCTTTTCCAACCCCCTCCCCTTCCACTGAGAGAAGCAGATATACTGCCTCCTCCAGCCTGTGCTCCCTCTCCTGAAGAGACAGCTTCTGCCTCACTCCCTTCTCCCCACTTTCCCCCTCCTCTCTTTTGCTCTGTCTCCCTATTTCTCTTTCTCTTTCTCTCTGCCTCTCTGTTCTTCTAACTTCTCCCCTTCTTCCCTTTCCCTTTCCCCTCCATAACCCACTAAATAAATATTCAACCTCACTCTGCATGACATGCCTAATAGGTCTCTGCCTCTCACCTGCTGTGCAGCTCCCTGCCTGGGACTCACTGCCCCTCATGACCCACAGGCCCCTCAGGGAACTGCACCATTTTATTTTTACAATAACAATCCCCACACCCATATTTACTTAGGTCAAGTTCCTTTACTCCACAGTTAAGCATATGAGAAGCTATTCAGAAGTATAAATGACCTATTCCCCATCAGATCACTGTAGGACTCAGCCATTACAAGCTCAATAGAGGCCTGAGTCTCAGTAGTTTACCCTGAGGCAATACCTGATTCCAATAAAGACCACAAACTGAGACTACCCAGGCACCACCCAGGAATAAACCATCCAAAGGAAATTCCTAACATTCCAACCATTGTAGATAGGTTCACCTGTCAACACACACCCTGCTAATGCAACTTTTCTGCATTTTGCCTTTAAATAATGCCCTCTAGAAGGGCAGAATACCTCCTCTTGCTAATCCTGCACCAGCTGTTTTGACAAGGTCCCTGCCAGCTTGTATTGTGCACACAATAAGCCCTGCCTTTGCATTTTGGTGAGTTGGTCTCCCTTGTGGTCTTTTCAGGTCCTCTCAGACTGGGCATAACAATCACAAATTACAGGAAATGCCAGTCACTTTGATTATTACAGCCCATATGCCATGAATTCACTAAAACCCAGATCTGCTTAAGTGATAGAAAGCACAGCTTTGTGGAATAAGTGCCAGACTGAGTCCTGACTTGAAAGTTTTCTTTTAAATGATGTTAGGCAATTTTCTTAACCTTTCTCTGTGTTTCAACTCTCCACCTCTAAGGGGGGGGGTGAGAAGGAGGGAGGGAGAGAAAAGTGAAGAAAGAAATTCTCAAATTCTCTTGCTTGTCCTTCAGGGATGCAGTGGGAATTGGAGAAGAGCAACGTTAGTACACAAAGAAACTTCTGGAAGCCATTCACCTTTATGTCACAATATTGGCTGCTGATGAGGTGAGGAATCACAGAGCTACATACCTAGATCTTGGCTATTTCCCCATTGGACCTGATAGTGCCTGGGATGTTGGTGGCATTTCATTTGCACTAAAACTTCCTGCTCCAGCAAGTCCTACTTGCAAACTATAGTTGATTGGTATTCTTGAATGTTCCTTGTGTGGGAGGTAGAAACTGACTGCTTATTTTAAAAATAATTTCATAAGAGGGATTAAAAAATAAGTTAAAGCACTTTAACTTGGGAAAGGAAGGGAAGAAAAACATCTCATTCAGTGATAAATGTACCAATGCCTTTACTCATTTTATAAAGCTTTCTGCAGGAAGCTCTGCTAAACTCTAGAGACAGAGCCCAGTGAAGCAGGGCTCTGACCTTCAGGAGCTTTTATAGCTCAGCTATCAGGCACTTGGCTCCATAAACCTGCTGCCTTTACTTTTCTCCACATTTTTAAAAGAGATTAGGAAACAGAAATTGACAAAAAGAAAATGGATTTGTTTAGACGTAGCCAAATGGAGTCTCCAGTGGCAACTTATAAACAGCCATGAGACAAAAGCTAGCACAGATGGAAATATAAGCGTGAGGCACGCTAACTGTCCTTTCCTACAGGAAAGAGGCCCTGGACCCCAGCTGTCTTCATTCTCTATAACAAGGGTTTCTATTTTAGGAAAATGGCATCTGAAAGAACTCCCATTTGGAAAGGGGAAAGAATCCAGGCGCAGGAAATTCTCTGCCTAAAAGTCCAATCCTTTGATAGGTGTCAAGTGTAAACCTTTCATATCTTTTCTTTAGAGTTCAGCTCCAGCTCTCACAGCCCAAATTCCTGTTACATACACTAATTTTGCAAGTAGAAAAAAAGCTAAGATAGTCTGATAGCTGAAGTGGGCAATCTGTCTCTAGCATATCTCCTCTCACACAAGGGCTTCAGTGTAGGAACACAGTCACAGTCCTATTGAAGAGGAAGACATGTGGTCCTTGTACTGTACTGACAGCCAGACTAAGTGTAGCAAGCAGCCCACCATAAGTAGATCTACACTGGGTGGGAGTATTTGTCACAGGCCATGCCTAACACTAAATGGTAAGACCACAGGAATTAGACTGGGAGGAGGAATAAAATAGAAAAGAAGGGGTGCTCTGGGTGAAAACCAGCATCTACACACATAGACAGGATGCACCCTTCCTATGCATACAAATACTAAATAAACACAAGTAACAAAACAACTAATGAAAAACAGTCATTCATAAAACACCCAAACAGGTCTGAAGTATAATTCAGTAGTAGGCTGTTTGACTGGCATGTGTGAGACCCTGGATTCCATTCCCAGCAGCCTCTACAACACATTAAAACAAATGGGGAAGATGCTAGTGAGAAAACTAATTAGGCAACTGCTAGTGAGGACACAAGTACCTCCCTCCCTCCATCCACGAGGGCCTGATATTTGGGCTGCTAGGGAGAAGGATGGATGATGGAATACTATGCACAGGTATCCAAGCTTCATCACTGTCCCCTTGACTGTCAAAACTCAAACCTCCACCTGCAGCACCATGATGGCAGACAAAAGCGACTGTGTCAACTTTACTTCTCCCAGAGTCAACAACTTACAAAGTGCTATGAGATGCCAGGGATTGATCACTCCTTAAAGTCATAATTGGAGAACCATATCAAATATGCAGATCTGGTAAACAGTGCACTGCTCAAAAATGCAGTTCTTCCTCTGGATGAGATGTTGTAAGATTAGAGACAGTGCATTGAGTTGAACTAGTTGTCATCTGAGGATGCCCAACACAATAAACATTTATTATGCTCCAAATAATAAGGGCTATGATTATCCAAGAATATGATTGTCCAAGAATATTCTAGTAGCTAAGCAACAGTCCTATACACTTAGTGGCCTCTAAGGAGAAGGCAACCATTACAAATGAAAAAGAAAATTCTACTTATTTATGCATTCATTTATTTATTATTCATTTATGTATATACAATCCTTTTATATATTTACTTATTCAATTAATTT
Source organism: Ondatra zibethicus (assembly GCA_004026605.1). Lineage (NCBI taxonomy): Eukaryota > Metazoa > Chordata > Mammalia > Rodentia > Cricetidae > Ondatra > Ondatra zibethicus. The sequence goes on along the minus strand of PVIU01027699.1, from coordinate 3,640 downwards.
ATTTGAGACAGGCTCTTGCTATACAGATTAATCTGGCCTTGAACTCATAATCCTCCTGTATAGGTTCCCAGGCACTGTGATTATAGGCTTGCACCACCATGCCCAACAAAATTGCAAGGTTTTAGCAGTTTCTGATTATCAAATGAGATTTTGGGCATTAACATTGTAATGGAAGTCTCTGCTCCCAGTTTGGTAGTCCAGAACAGCTCATAGATGAAAGAGAATTAAAGCCAAAAACTTCATTTCCAGCAACAAACTTAGAAAAGCCAAGTGTCTGCTGCCCCCATGTGGCTAAAATCACTCTTTGCTTTTAGCCATCATGTGAAAGTGCATTTTGCCTCAACATCAATAGCAAGAAGTGAAGAGATTAAGCTTTTTAATTAGTTTGGATAAGGGTTTGTCAATCTTGTTGATTTTCTCAAAGAACCGTCTCTTTGTTTCATTGATTCTTTGTACTGCTTTCTGTGTTTCTATTTTGTTGATTTCAGCCCTCAATTTGATTATTTCCTGTCTTCTACTCCACCTGAGTGAGTCTGCTTCTTATTTTTTCTAGAGCTTTCAGGTGTGCTGTTAAGTCGCTAATGTGAGCTTTCTCCATTTTCTTTAAATGGGCACTTAGTGCTATGAACTTTCCTCTTAGCACTGGTTTCATAGTGTCCCATAGGTTTGGATATGTTGTGCCTTCATTTTTTGTTAAATTCAAGGAAGACTTTAATTTCTTTCTTTATTTCTTCCTTGACTCAGAGGTGGTTTAGTAGTTGACTGTTCAGTTTCCATGAGTTTTTAGGCTTTCTGGGAGTAGTATTGCTGTTAAATTCTAACATTACTCCATAGTGATCCAATAAGACACAGGGGGTTACTCCAATTTTTTGTATCTGTTGAAGTTTTCTTTGTTACCAAGTATGTGATCAATTTTAGAGAAGGTTCCATGAGGTGCTGAGAAAAAAGTATAGTCTTTTTTCTTTGGGTGGAATGTTCTATAGATGTCTGTTAAGTCCATTTGATTCATTACATCTGTTAGTTCTCTTATTTCTATGTTAAGTTTCTATCTGGTTGACCTGTACATTGGCAAGAGAGGGGTGTTGAAATCTCCTACTATTAGTGTGCGGGGTTTGACGTGCAATTTAAGTTTTAGTAATGTTTCTTTTACATATTTGGGTGGTCTTGTATTAGGGACATAGATATTCAGGATTGAGACTTCATCTTGATAAATTGTTCCTGTCATGAGTATAAAGTGTCCCTTTCCATCTCTTCTGATTGATTTTACCTTGAAATTAACTTTGTTAGATATTAGGATAGCCACACCCACTTGTTTCTTAAATCCATTTGATTGGAAAACCTTTTCCCAACCCTTTACTCTGAGGTAGTGTCTGTCTCTGAGGTTGAGGTGTGTTTCTTGTAAACAATAGAATGTTGGATCCTGTTTTTGTGTTCATTATCTTAGCCTGTGCCTTTTTATAGGTGAATTGAGTCCATTGATATTAAGCAATATTAATGACCAGTGGTCATTAACTCTGGTTATTTTTTGGTAGTAGTGTTTGTGTGTTTTCCTTCTCTGGGTTATGCTGGTGGGGGGTTTTCAGATGTCTGTGTTATTGTGGGTGTAGTTAGCTTCCTTGGATTGAGGTTTTTCTTCTAGTACTTTCTGTAAGGCTGGGTTTTTGTATACGTATTGTTTAAATCTGTTTTTGTCATGGAATATCTTGCAGAGAGAGAACATCCAAATTAACAAGATAAGAAATGAAAAGGGGGACATAACAACAGACACTAAGGAATTTGAGAGAATCATTAGGTCTTACTACAGAAACCTGTACTCCACAAAATTGGAAAATGTACAAGAAATGGACAATTTTTTAGGTAGATACCATATACCAAAATTAAATCAAGACCAGGTGAGCAATTTAAATAGACCTATAATCTACGAGGAAATAGAAGCTGTCAACAAAAACCTCCCAACCAAAAAAAGCTCAGGGCCAGATGGTTTTAGTACAGAATTCTACCAGAACTTTCAAGAAGAGCTAATACCTATACTCCTCAAAGTACTCCACATAATAAAAACAGAAGGGTCATTGCCAAACTCTTCTTATGAGGCTGCAATTACCCTGATACCAAAACCGCACAAAGACTCAACCAAGAAAGAGAATTACAGACCAATCCTCACTCATGAACATGGATGCAAAAATTCTCAATAAAATACTTGCAAACCGAATCTGAAAACACATCAAAAAAATTATCCATAATGATCAAGTAGGCTTCATCTCAGAGATGCAGGGCTGGTTCAACACATGAAAGTCTATCAATGTAATCCATCATATAAATAAACTGAAAGAAAAACCAAATGATCATTTCATTAGATGCTGAAAAAGCATTTTACAAAATCCAACACCCCTTCATGAGAAGGTCTTAGAGAGATTAGGGAAACAAGGATCATATCTAAATATAATAAAAGCAATATACTGCAAGCTGACAGCTAACATCAAATTAAATGGAGAGAAACTCAAAGCAATCCCAAATCAGGAACAAGATAAGGCTGTCTACTCTCTCCATATCTCTTAAACATAATTCTTGAAGTCTTAGCAATAGCAATAAGACAACATAAAAAGATGAAGGAGATTCAAATTGGAAAGGAAGAAGTCAAACTTTCATTATTTGCAGATGATATGATAGTGTACATAAGTGACCCCAAAAACTCTACCAGAGAACTCATACAGCTGATAAATACCTTCAGTGATGTGGCAGGATACAAGATCAACTAAAAAAAAAATCAGTAGCCCTCCTATACACAAAAGATAAAGCAGCTGACATGGAAATCAGAGAAACATCACCTTTCACAATAGCCACAAATAACATAAAATATCTTGGGGTAACACTAACCAAGGAAGTGAAAGACCTATTTGACAAGAACTTTAAGTCTTTGAAGACAGAAATTGAAGAAGACACCAGAAAATGGAAAGATCTCCCATGCTCTTGGATAGCAAGGATCAACATAGTAAAAATGGCAATCCTACCAAAATCAATTTATAGATTCAATGCAGTCCCCATCAATCCCAACAAAATTCTTCACAGACCTTGAAAGAACAATAATCAATTTCATATGAAAAAAACAAAACAAAAAAAAACAGGATAGCCAAAACCAGTCCTATACAATAAAGGAACATCCGGAGGCATTGCCATCTCTGCCATTAAGCTCTATTACAGCGCTACAGTAATAAAAACAGCTTGGTACTGGCATAAAAACAGAGACATTGACCAATAGAATCAATTTGAAGATCCAGATATTAATCCACACACCTATGAACACCTGATTTTTGACAAAGAAGCTAAAATTATACAATGGGAAAAAGAAAGCATCTTCAACAAATAGTGCTGGCATAACTGGATGTCAACCTGTAGAAGAATGAAAATAGATCCATATCCATCGTCATGTACAAAACTCAAGTCCAAATGGATTAAAGGCCTCAATATAAATCTGACCACACTGAACCTGATAGAAGAGAAAGTGGGAAGTAGCCTTCAATGCATGGACACAGGAGACCACTTCCTATGTATAACCCCAGTAGCACAGACAATAAGAGCAACAATAAATAAATGGGACCTCCTGAAACTGAGAAGCTTCTGTAAAGCAAAGGACACAGTCAAT